>JAJJWW010002118.1:0-24918 GCA_023531295.1 Papaver armeniacum | reverse complement strand
TCACTAGTACAAAAATGGGCTTAGGTGACGATTAAAAACTGTCACCGAAATAATTATGTAATTTTGAAAATTTTCTCGACTGTCACCAAAGCCCTCATTTAAAAGGTCTATAAGAAACTCATCAATCATCACTATAAAGTAACAAGCTCATATACTGTCATTTTTAAAGACTTACGGTAACATTTTCTAAGTAAAATCATATCGGAAACTCAATTTCTTGTACAAAAGTGACGGTTCCCTCACCGACCTGCCATTGTTTGCAAGTTACCGTAACATCTTTTAAATAAAACTGTCATCAAATACTCTACTTCTTGTACAAAAGGCATCATTTTCTTCATGAAACTGTCGTAGTAGGTAAAATTTCCATATAGAACTGTCACCTCAGTCCCGATATCGACGTTATTTGTTTGTTAAAATGTTTATCGAACCGTAAGTGAAATACTAAGTGAAACAATACAAAATGACCATTGTATTTATTAAATGATTAATTATTTTTAGAATTCAAGGTTAAATGGCATGATACAGGAAAAGCTAAAAATGAATTGGTAAATCAGACGTTCTTTTCATTACATGGACAAGAATCTCAATGAGCTAAAGTAACTTCCACGCCTCGTGTAAATGTCTTGTTCTCGCCATTGTTAGAATTATTTGTGTAGTCACAACCATCATTGTAAACTCCTGAAGCAAAACATTCAAGGTACCCGCAAAGCATTTCCAAATATTAATAGGTAGCGACAATCCAAAACATGCATGCCAAGACAGGGAAATGAAACCGAACATCACCCTTACCAATATCGATTTCGAGAACACGTACTCATAGAAATGAAAGGAAAAGATTTGTCGACAAGCAGTGGATCCCATGGATTCAACTAATCAAATTACAAGCAGAAGAACCAAAAATCACGAAGCAAGAAAAGAATTATTGGCAAAATCATCACTTTGAGTGTTACTTTATTTAGTCCACACCTATACAAGTATTTGACAATCATGGAACAAATGAAAACATAATAAGACACAACAAATATTATTCTTACCTCAAGCACCACGATGGTTTGCATTTGCATTGGTTTTGTTATTACTTAAAGCATTAGGAGAATCTGAATGAGGTTTATCGAAATCAGAATCATTTTGCTATAATAGAACTGCTGGACCGCACAACAGACAGAAATTTAATCAAATAATATACTACTGCTCCTAGTGAAGCTTTAATTAATGTGACATTACAAGTAGTTCTGCAGGATCCATTCATTACAACCTTTTATCAAAAGACTAAGGAAATAAGAAAAAAAAAGGTTGGAAGGCCAGTAGAACTAAGGCAAGAAAATCATATAAGGGGAAAATTTAGAAGGAGAACTTGCGGGTGGCCTCATTCGTGAAGCAAACGCGTGTAAAATCAGCCTCTTAACCACACACACCGTCCTAAAATCTAACATAACCAAGCATTTGATTTTAAATTCTAAATTATCTTCACCACCAGAATAAATGAATAGAAAAAACAAGATAATCAAACATAGAAATAAAAACATTACCTCTTGTATTTCACATCTATAATGCCTTGACCTAAGAGTTCTCGTACCCTCACTAGCCATGGAAACCAAAGGTATACCACTCAACACAAAGTCTGTTTCATTTCTTTTATGGATATCTCATTAACATGACCGTAGTTACGCTTCCTCTATACATGGGTTTGGGTTCTTTCATTGTACCACTTGCATTGTTGTTTATTTGTTGTTAAATGCATAAAATATTCGTGCAATTGCATGACAAAATCGCAAAAACGACTAGTGTATACGGACGGTTGTGTATACTCTTCCCTTATCAAAATACCCATGAGAAGACAAGAACTTAAAACCGAAATTCAAAAACATATCAAAAAATTTAACCACAATTGAATACGATACAAATATACAAATTCAATTGTATTTCACAGATTTCGTGTAAGGGGGCTAGGGCATGTAAGTGGGATCAAACAAGTGGAACTCGGGCATCTAAGAATACAACGGAGAGGGATGTTAGCAAGGGGTTTGCGAGAATGTTGTCATACTTGGAGAGCAATCATTATAGGGCCAAGCAATATCCATAATTGAAAGACAAGTGTAGTGATGAAAGAATTGGTGTGTTTAGTTTCAATAGTTGGTCTGTGGTAGATACTAATAAATAGATGGTTTGGTGGTGCAAAAATTCACTCGGATATACTATGAGTATTGGTACTTAATCTAGGTATTTTTATAATCATCGGAAAATTACACGAAAGAAAATTAGTAGTTAACTAATCATAGAGAGTACTTTAGTGCAATTTCTTCTCCACTCCAAGCCCTGTCACCACAAAGGTTGCAGGTGGGTATTAACACCTCTTAGCTACTTCCCCGAGATGTACAATACGCTGCAAAGATGACGAAATAGATATGAGTTAAGCATGATCCTGTTTTATCTATAAGTAGAATTAGTAACATGTTGTAATTTCAAATAAAAGTGCTAATCTAATGAATTGTTAAGTAACAGTACCAAAATTCTACTAGTTCTTTTCCCGCACATTATCCAACGAATTCTGTAATTACGCCCGAATCTTGAGGTGGCACATACCATACCACCTATCGGATGTGCATTATTATTATCATTCAAAATGTAACTCATCTACAAATGTGACACCATATTTGCTAATCTTAAACGTACCTTATACTCTCACCATTACAATACAATATTCAAGTTTGATTCAATTTATCTATGATCACAATTAGTAACACAATCCATATAAGGTGAAAGCGATGAACAAAAACTTCAGCTTTTCATAATCCAAAATTCTCGTAAACACTTATATGCTCCAAAAAACAAATTCCAAAATTGAAAATTTTAGTTATAAAATCAGGAAAGTACTTACACAGGACCAAAGTTTCTATACTCTTTTCGGCTAGAGGACCGATCATAACAAAACAATAAGTACCACTTCAAAGACTTTGGCTATCAAGGCGATGTGGGTTACACACCCATACAGTTGTAAAATGTGACGTAGCAGTATTTACTCCCGGTTCTTCAATTTCGGTTTCGCTGTCGTGTAATAATCGATCTTTCGTTCCCACTAATGCTTCTTTTATCGCCATTCTCAATCACTAATTTATGTAATAAACAATCGATTTAAACTAATTTATGAAAAATTATAAGAAACCCATGAAATAAAACTCAAAAATTACTTGAATTCCAACATCTTTAAATTGATTATCCACGGAGAAGGATCTCGCATCTGATGAAACGACACCGGTTGATAATTTGTGGTGATAAACTTGTACTATTATAGAAGATGAAATTAGGGCTTCCATGACTCACTGATTGAGATTTAGGGTTGTTATTTTCTCTGTCGAT
The DNA here is from genome assembly GCA_023531295.1 of Papaver armeniacum. Classification (NCBI taxonomy): domain Eukaryota; kingdom Viridiplantae; phylum Streptophyta; class Magnoliopsida; order Ranunculales; family Papaveraceae; genus Papaver; species Papaver armeniacum. Next base: position 21,561 of record JAJJWW010002118.1, on the reverse strand, counting down.
CATAAAGAGAAATGAAAAAACAAAAGTAGAGAATAGAAAATGAGAGCTAATCCAACGCCGATGACAAAGAAGGTTTTTACTTTTCAGCTTTTCTTTTTTCTATAGGAGAGAAGGCGTTGGTTTCTTATTTGGGGAAAAAATGGACTAAGATAATATTTCGTTTAGGTTCACAACTCGGGCAAGAACGTGGAAAGAGGGCACCAATTAGGCCTTTGACCGAGAGATCGTGCACCATTCATTGCTTTCCCCGAGATAGGAATTTTTTAGTAGCGGTGTTAATTAAAACTGTTATTTTACATTTCTAATTAGATAACAAGTTTTCATGTAAAACTGCTACAAGATCTTAAGAATAACAAAATAAATAACTCATTATCATATACGCATATCCAGTGACATTTTTAACAAAAACTGTCATACTACATTTATTTAGTAACAGCTTTAAAATCACATGGTTATTCACCATTAATGGTGATAGTTTTTATGAAAAATCTGCTACCTATATCTCACCACGAATTCTTTGGTGACAGTTCACTTGCTACCTGTCACAGTTTTGAATCTTGAACTGTTACCAAAGCCCCATTTTGTACTAGTGTATAGCCTAAGAATACACATCTAGTAGACTTAGGACTCAGCTTATCAGATTTATAAGCACTGAGATTAGGATAACAACTGCATCCAAATACTCTAAGAAGACTCAGAATCGGAAGTGCGTCAAACAAACTTGAAAAGGACTGCAATAATGAGGAATCTTACTTGGAGTTCTTTTGATAAGAAAGCAGCTGTAAAAAATATTGAACCATAAGTGTTTGGGTAATGATGCTTGAAAATAAAGAGTGTTGCCTATCTCAGTAATGTGTCTATGCTTCCTCTCAGCAAGACCATTCTGAGCTTGTATGTGGACAAGAAATTGTGAAAGTAATGTCACAAGAGTCAAGAAACAATTTAAAATTTCCATTTGTTAGCTCAAGAGAAACATCACATTGAAAAGAGACAAATGTAGAGTTCAAAAGATTTTCATTTGTAGTTTTAAAGCATTGAAAACATTTTAAGCTGTCACTTCTGGATGTCAAAGGGTATATCCAATGATATATGTTATAGTCATCAATGAAAAGAATGTAATAGACCGCACAGAGCAAGTGCCCATATGTCAAAGTGAACACGTTGTAGAGGAGAGGTAGATACCTAGCTGAAAGAGATTAAGTGAATTTGTAATGTTTCCCTAGTTGACATTCCTGACATAGAGTTGTAATAGATTTTGAAACAGTGGAATTATGGAACTTACTTAGGATTTTATGAGAGGGACGACCTAGTATCTTGTGCCAAAGAGAAGGATCAATAAGTATAGAACTCGTAAGAAACTATAGCAAACATGTTGAATAGGATAAAGATTATTGCTAATTGGTCCTTCGCTACCACTTCACCGGTTTGAAGATCTTTGATATTATACCCCCAATCAAATATCTCAAAGGAAACATGATTATCCTTAGTAAATTGAGGAACACATGAGATTCTTGCACAAATATGAAACCAATAGAACATTCTTCAACACAAAATCAGCATGTAGAGTTGGGATTGTAAAAGTGTCAATATATGTAATGCGAAGAACTTACCATTGCCTACCATAACATGTTCAGAACCTTTGTATGGAGTAACATCATAAATGAGAGCTGAATTATTTTTCTTGTGAGCAGATGCAGCTGAATTTGGAATCCATTGAGTACCAAGAACAGACTCATCATCAGTAAAAGTCAAGCTCAAGAGAAAGTAAAAATGCTTTTGGTGATGATTCAATTCAAGTCTCTTGATGTGGGGATATATGATAAGCATCTGATTGTGTTTATTCATTCAACATCAAAAGCTCTGGGATTTGGTGTAGATTTTGCTTTTAGCTGCTGATGGCTTAAGGGTTGAAGGTGCATATCGAAATCGCACCTATTTGCAAATAAGACCATCCCGTTTGGTAAATCAAACATAACTTCAGAGAAATTGGTTGGTGTGAAGTATTCTGAAGTAGTATTACCCCACTATGGGGAAGGTTTCTGACACTAGTACAAACCTTCACATAGGCCACGTTTTCTGGTTTACAGCCTAGCCACATTTCGGGTTATTTGCGTGACTATTGGTCATAGGTACAACTATAGCCACGTTTTGTATTACCCTGTAGCCATAGTGCACCATTTGGTCATGGGTTTAAACCTAGACCCATCAATTGTAGCCATAAGCACCTTTTGGTCATGGGTTTAAGTCTAAACCCATTACATGTAGCCATAGGTGAGAATATGGTCACATTAAACAATTATGTATGTGTCGAATTTATAGGTTGGCTTTAGACACGCCTATTAACTCGTGACAGAAAGGAATCTGATTAAGCCACTTGAATTTGTTTATGTGTCCAATGGTTGGGCTCGTTAGACACATCTTGTGACCGAGACAAAAGGCTCTCCATGGCCATCGACCATGTTTGTCTTTTTGTTGAATCTCAACTAAAGTCAGTGTATAAATATGCGTCCAGCTAAGCAATGGAACCAGTCAAGAACTCTAGGACCCGAACAATAGCCAATTCTTTTTCTCCATTTTTTTCCGCCTCTAAGCTTTACCGGGTCATGGCACTTTTGCTGGAACGATGGACACTCTAGAGAACCCAAATACAAAACTAGTATAGGACTCGTTAATAATGACCGGCGCTAAAATAACCCTACTAGATATAGCGATTTGTTGCTTTAAATTTGTCTCGTACAGATTCATACTGATGGTGTAAGCTATGACTTGATCCAACACCTTACAATGTGGTTGTCAACGATCACAACCATTAGAGAAGACCCAACACCACATTGAGAAAATGATATAAAATATTGATAACTAGCACTACAAGTAACAATTAGACTATTTGATAGTATTAAGAGCGGTGAATGCCTCTTTAATGATTGCTAAACAAAACAGAATATCAACAAGATCTTCAAGTAACAATGGAAACTAGGTATACAAATTGTACTTGCATATGATGGGTTCGTCTGAAGGTCGTCAAATAATGTTCCTGCAATGCTTGGGAATTGGTTTTGGCAACTTGACAACCACAACAGAAAGTACACCTGTCTAGGGAGAACCTCAGTTACCATAGCTTGTTGCAGATGCATATTGATGTGCGCATGACCTCTGCATTCTCCTAAACATGCAATTGACCAGCTTAGATTTCATGAAAAATGGAAGAACAAAACAAGCATCTTACACAACACAATGACTCACTCCAAATTACATCAGATTAATTTCATGAAAAATTATATTTACGTACAATTAGTACGATCCCGAGACAGTTGTGATTGTACATGGGTCATTAACAACAAAACAGCTGTACAATTCTATCAGTCTATAATCCAAGAACACCCTAGTCCCCTTTTATGTTTTATCCTATGTTGAATCTCTATCACATGTTAGATTCTTATGTTTCTTATTCTGGAATATAACTCGCGCATTTTGCACAAAATATACCATCACTAAGTTATCTCTCTCGCAATCTAAATAAGTGTTGGTAGAGACGTATCCTGCCTATACAAATTATGAAAGTGAACGATTTTGACCTTGTGCAGCTATAAATCTTTAAAACGACTAAAAAATATAAACATGCTTATGAAACAAATGGAAACAAGTTTTTGCCATCAGTTCCAAACATGCATTAGAGGCTCCCGAACCTTGTGATCGAAAGCTTGTATATTTTCTAGACAAGCTGAATAATGGCGATGGACTTGTAGAAAATAACGGAACCTGCCAGGAGGGAATGACTGTAACTGAGCTGACTTTTAACCATCTCTGGCTATAGTTTCCATGGGGTTTGCAGTGGGATTTTGGGGTTTGCTCTTTTTTTTTTGCTTGTAAAGGAACAAAAATGGTGGTTTCTGTATTGGAGAACTATAAATTCTGATTCAGTTAAAATAGTTGAAGGATGTATTCATAAAAAATGATAGTTCTAAAAATGATTTTTTTTTCTACATCAATGAGAAAGATTACTATAGTTGCGATCTAAATAGGTTTCTATATCATTATCTAAAGCAGTGACAACTGACAATTCAAGTCCGCTATCGTTTCTAACAAATTCAATCATATCATAGCCCAAAACATCAAAAAATTTAACAGAGAAGAACACTTATGCTACAGGTTGCAAATAAAAGATTAGGTTTACCTCTTGAAGCTTTCTTTAAGTATCAAAAACTGATCGCAGTATTATAGTAGCAGCTTTCATAGTGACGCTTTCTTCGGTTTTAGTAAGCTATTTAATTCCTGTCAAGCAATTTATCTAACATTTAGCATTTACCAAACTTGATAAGAATGAATAATAGTTGACTGTAAATCACCCTCAAATAATCTTATAAATCTTATAAACAGTATCACAATCTTGAGCTTCTAAAACCTTACCACATCCAGTCAGTACTCAATAATGCCTATAAATGATGCAGAATCAAGAGAATATCCCCATAGCAGAGGAGAGCAGAAGTTCCGCAGATAAGGTCCTCGCTGCAGCAAGCCAAGCAAAAAGGTCGGGAAACAAAATAAAACAAGCCTTTTTCTCTAAACCGGACACCCCACTACACCTTCATTTGACTGTTCATCCACAACAAAGGGTAGAAGAAGAAATGAGAGTTAAAAGCAACAATCCTGTCATATACAACATGTAATTCTAAGTAGTACAACCAAATATTTTCTTGTTTTCCCAACTTTAGAAGCAACAATTCCCTTCCGGGGTGGCTTATAAATTGCAACAAAAACTCAAATTAAAATCACAGTCCACAGATATAGAATCTCAGAATAGAGAGAGAATAGAGCCTAATAGTTTTTGCGATAGAATGTCAGCCAAGTTATCATTTGTTGAGTACAGCATCGTCTGTGTAAGTCGTTTCTTCAAAATTGGTCAAAGGATTCTTATCTCAAATTGTCACTAGTCAATAATGGGAGTATGGGACCTAATGCAATGAATTCTTAACCTTGGTCCTGCAGGCTATGAAAAAGAGCTAAATTTTAATTTTTAAGTCAATTCACATTAATACTAGTCAATGAAGAAAAGTTCAAAATCAATTAAACAAGTTGGCAGGTGTTAATGCTAAAGTTAAATCTATAAATAGTAGTCTGTAGTTGAGCCATTACTCCATTCTGCATATTCATTCATCAATAGAGTTGATTAATTAACTATGAATACATTCAATAAGACAAATAAAGTACGTACCAGCATTTCCAACGTATCTTGTTTATCTTCATTTCTTGCTCGTTTTATTGATGGCATCACTCAATGCCCATTGGCCTCACATGGATGCCATGAACAGGAATGAAGGGCTCTCCTGGATATCAAATCTTCTCTAGAAGACCCTTATCACTTTTCTTCATGGCAAGCTTCCTTAATATCCAGAAGCTCCAGCACCAACTACAACTACAAATATAACAAAATTTACTCAAATTATGAAATTCCAAGAAAAATATATATCACAAAATGGGTGCTCAAAAGTAAAATTCATGCTAGCTCCACTATAATAGAACAATAATATTCGATAGGCCTGCAATCCATAGATCACTATGATGCGAACTACTTCAACTAATCTTAACAACAAAATACGACCAAACCCACAAATCTTAATATATAACAAAATCAATTACTCAAGCAAAAGAATAAAAACATACCCATTGCTATTGTCTTGGATCTCTATTTAATTTAAAAGTAAAGAGAGTAGCAAGTTTTCAAGTACAACAGTAGACAGACCCGCCAGAAAGTTGGGACTGTCTGAACATTCTATAAACTTTGCGCGCTCAAGTATTACCACAGATCATTGGAGAAGGCATTGTAAGAATTAACTGGCCTACCTGTTTCTAAGATTTCAAATTGAATGGTAACAGTTCGATCCTAAGTTCCTAAGCTATCGACATAAACTGCGAGTCAACCAAATCTAATTTTTCAGTTGGACACTAGTGACACATTGCTACTTGGACCATCCCATGACAATGTACTCACACCATTCCAGTAATTAAGATTCCAAAACATGTTATTGAAGTACCCTCTCCAATTGACCCTCTTTATTGAAGTACCCTCTCCAACTGAAAGCCAAAAATCTCTAAATAATAAATACTCCTAACAATCACAACACTTCACACAAATCGCGGGGTAGTCTTCATTATGAACCATTGAAATCTGTGTACGGATTTCGTTAAACCCTGGCTAACTCGACTTGGGAGAGCTATCATCCTTATTTCCCTCTCCTCATGTTTTTAAACCTATCCTGCCAATCCTGCTTTTGGGTCAGTCATAGCTCCAATTCTCCCTAATTGCACACCATATCCAAAAATGCAACGATTTACTAATTGCACACAACAATTCTACAGGAGTTCAACCAACTACCAACTTATACTTTTAACTACAAGAACTTAGAACTTCAACACTACACAAGCCCTGTTAATTATAATCAAACCATCATGACACCAAACTCTGCAAGTTTGTGAATAAGAAAAAATGATTCATCTCTTGAAACATTGAACAGGGAAGAAACTTTTCAACAACTCAACAAATTTTAAATCAAATCATACCCATAATCTGAAATTTTCAATAATCAAATCTATAATCAGCCATGAACAATATGAGAATAATAAAGAGACCTAGCTTTTATTGATTTTGAACCGATTTTCATGAATTCAATCAAATAATAATTCACATAATTAATAATGAAAAACAGATCTTCATACCTACGAAATCTACGAAATCAGTGTACGATTATAGGAAAAAAGATAAATCGATATATCATCTTTTTCTCCATCTTAAAATCTCTGAAAAATCAATAACTTATAAGAAAAAATCTTAGATTACCAGATTGATTTTGATTAATGGGTTTATTAACCACTCAGAGAGGTATTGTGTTCTGATTTTGTTGAGAAACATAGTACCCTGCTTCTTGTTTATTGATATTTTGGTGGTTTAGTGGTGATGTTAGTTTTCTCGGAGGGTTCGAGCTTCGAAAGAGAAAAAGAGTAACCGAAGAGGGAGGAATATGATAAGACGTGGTTAGGGTTTTGAGGTTAAAAAAACTATTGAAATTTTAGGGGGAAATATTGATCCAAAATTTCATTGTTCCCGCCCATGGAGATCGCAATTTTCCCTCCTTTGTGTAAGATTGATCCATATGAGTTTTTGTGTTTGCATTTATATTCGTTCGATTAAAGATTTTGATTTTCTATTGGTCGAATAAACACCATACAGATTATACTTTGTGTGACTTAAATACCACATGTCAAATCATGATTGGTACCACATACCACATCAAAAATATATTTGTCGAAATATATAACTAACCTATGTTCAATTTTGTAAAAAAAAAAAAAATGGTAGACCAAATTGATGATTATGTGATCCAAGTTTGTGTTTCTTAATGCAGGTCGATGTATGAGATCAAACGAAGTCTGTCGACGAATTATAATAAATTATTTAGAATGGGGTGAGTCTAGACGAAGTTTGTACTTGAATAAAAATGTAAATATTTAAACTGATTAAAAAAAAAAGTAAATATTTAAGCATGAAAAGAAATCGGGCTAGCTGAAATAAAATTTGAAGTCCAAAGTTGATGAATAATAGGTGTTATTGAGTGAGACCGAAGTTAATAAGATCCAGTGAACTTGATTAAAATTAGATTCAATTTTATGTAATCAAATTCTAACCGGTTTCTTGGTTGTTTTTTAGCTTGTATACCAAAATAAATATATTTAAATTAGGCAACACTTGCAAGAAGTTGTTCCTCCAGTAATCTGAAGCTAACAATGTTAGGTGGTTCAGTAATCGAATCCTTAAATTTGTGGATAATTAGTCAAAATAAGCATTATCCAATGACTGTGGGATAAAAGGGAGTACAATGTGTCTGAACTAGAAGGGATTGGGTGGATAATCGGTCATATTAGGTATCATAAAGTAATTGTGAGTATGATTTGATGGAATGAAGGAAAATTCTCGGTAAAGTTGGATTAAATTTGTAGATAACCATTCAAAGTTAGCGTTATCCAGTGATTGTGAAAAAAAGTTGAATATAATTGGATTAAATTAAATGGAATTAGGTAGATAATATATCATATTGAGTATGAGTATGATCATGTGATTTTAAGTATGTTTTAACGAAATTAAGCAAAATTGAGTAGAACTGAAATAAATTTGTGGATACTCAAGCATTATCCAAAGGATTGCCGAAGAAAGTTGAGTATAATTGGATTGAATAAGATGGATTCGGGTGGATGATCGGTTAAACTGAGTATTATCTAGTGCATGCAAATCGGAAAAAAAAAATACAAAATATGAATGCATATCGAAAAAATTATTGTGAAACTTAAACATGAATTGGACGCCGAGAAAAACTATCAACTTTTTTTTTTTTTTTAAATAAAAATTATGAACTCCTGTGAAACAATATCTCATGTCGAAGAAAATCAATAAAAGTGCACCCATTAAATAAATAGCCAGTAAGAAGATTAAATCGAAGTTTGTGATCCGTAATTGGGTTAATTTACACTAAGATATCTAGCGTCATATACGATCACACAGGATCGAACGAAATCCAAAATCGTATAAATAATTTTTGGCATTTTTTTTTGAAGCATAGAATAACCTTATTACTAAATTAGAAAGAAATTGTACACGAATATGTTGTGCTTAAGGAGTCAGCTAATACAATTTGGTCCATAAAAATTGGGACAATATGGTTTCATATTGTAGTCGAGAATGAACCTGGATGGCTTCCATCTGCTTCTTGGTTTGATAATCTATACGACGTCTGGTTTCCCTTTCGGTGGTCCTGATTTAGCGTTTTATGTGAAAATAATCTTATCCGGTACTTATTTTTGATATCATACCTGAGATATATCAAGACACCCATTGGTATATTGTCTTCTCACTCCCTTGTCCTTGTCCCTATGATCCTGGTCCTGGTTAAACTATAAAATTAAAGAGAACCAACTTAAAAATAAAATAAATTCTCATATATGTTAGATAAATGTTAAAGAGGGAGGATCCCCTCACACTTTTATTATCACACTATCTCACACGTTGGGCGTCATTTCGCGAATAAAAACCAAACCGTAACGGATTTGAAGCTAATATTTTGAGGATATGTTCCTCTTACCAAGTTATACATGCCTACCAAAAATGAGCACATTCCGAAATACGAAACCTCACAATCTACAGGTCTTAATTTCGACGGCCAGAAATCCGTTGATTTTCAACGGCTCATTTTCAAAGTAGTAGATGGTGGTGTTATATGTCTCGGAATACGCTCATTTTTGGTAGGTATGTAGAACTTGGTAAGAGGAACATATTCCCAAAATATTAACTTCAAATTCGTTACGGTTTGGTTTTTCTTCGCAAAATGACGCCCAACGTGTGAGATAGTGTGATAATAAAAGTGTGAGGGATCCCTCCTCAATGTTAAAATGTATTTGCATTATGCTTTAATACCCCTTGACAATTGTGTCAACTGACTCAACTCTGATGAAAAATACAACATTATATTGCTTGGGATGTAGCCAAAACCAAATAAGAGAAAACATCAATTCCTTTTGGTTTGGTATACCCCCGAGCAATATGCTACCCATTAGAAGCCACGGAAAAATACCCAAAACATTCTAAAGACGCGTTTTGAAATCCAAGCATTTTCGTCATTTTCAGTATTCATTCTTATTAGGTTTACATAAATTACATTTTGTCCTTGCTTTGTTTTCTCCTCCTCCAAAGAACCCTAAGAAGAAAAAAAGAGGTAATGCGGCCGCAAGATCCCTCTCTAACTTTCCCCGAGAAATCCTCTCCTTTCCTTCAAATCAAATCTAAAACACCGTTAACTACCGAGACCGAGATGAAAGTTCATCGACAAAGCTATTTACGAATCAAAACCGAAAACTCGATGGGCTAATCGGGTGGACGAAGATGGTGTTCTTCACCTCCGCAACTCAAACAAGAAAATGGTATTCAAGGTTAGTTAGTCCATCTCGCTATACTTTTTTCACGTTACATACAAGTCTCAATAGATTTGCATTTTATAGTTGTTTTCTCTTTGTAGATTCATAAGAAGAAGAAGCCCTAACATGGGTTCCTTTTGGGTTCTGTATACAAGGTTAGTATTTCTTAAAACCCCCTTTTTTACAAGCCCTAATCTAAATTTCGCATCAATTCTTTCAGAACCTTATTCTTCTCCGTGTTTGAGAAAGAGATTTTTTTCATTGAATTCCCACTTAATATTTCTTTTTGGAATTTTACCAAGAAAAATGGAATCATATTTTTCGTACATTTTCTTCAATTCTTGTGCTTTAGAGAAATTTTGTTTTTTGGTTTTGGCTGATTTGGGATTTGGTAGTGTTAAAGGATGCGAGCTTGCCCAAGTAATGGAAGGATCAATTGATTATGATCCAATTACTCCTGAACGTATCAAAGGGTATCTTCAATAATCCATGTGAAAGAGGAAGATGTCATTACCATCTCTTGTTCACCAATGAATTCTGGTTCTCGTTGTCGTCTTTTGAGGTTACGCGGCAAGGCGCTTCAAAATTTATTTCAAACCTTCAAGGGTAAGATTCTATTTTTCCTTAATCTTTTGCTTTGTAATTTGGCTTGATTTGTTACCATATAGTATTTGAGAACAGAACTATAATTTCCTAGTAATGTTTGTTGATTTGAGATGTTTTAATAGCGGAATACCTCACTTTGACAGGTTGCCATTGTTGTGGCTAGTATGTGTTCACAATTTGCTCTCCAGGTACCATGGTAAATATAATTTCTTTATGTCTTGATGTTCACCTCATCTTTTATATAGATTGAAATCTTACTATTAGAATTGGTTGAAGTCTTCTTATTATGCAGGGTACTTCTCGGGTGACAAAAAATCCCAAGCACAACAGCAGCTTACTTCTAGGGTGCCGAAAAATCCCAAGCACAACAGCCTGAAGCTAAAGTCATATGGGCTTGCATACCAGAGCTGATCCAAGTTTACTTGAAGCGATCGATGTTATTATCAACTCTATTATTGTTTCTCAGTGTAGTGCTAAGTGGACTACCACTCCTGTAATAATAGATTGATAGTTTTATTCAAGTTTTGCTCGTTTCTATGCTTGTAAGTTTGGTAACAGGTCTTGTAACTTTATGGTCGATATACTTGCAATTTTATGCCAAGTCTCCAAGTCCTGGATGAATGGTCATTGTTATCGCATTTCCTTATGTTAAAGAGGCATTGGTCAGTGATGTAAATACCCTTTATTATTAAAATAAATAAATAAATAATGTTTTGAATATTTTCTTTTAATTTTACATTTTTGGGGGAAGAAATAGCGGTTCCGTATATTCATGTATATCAGTAGCGTAATTTCGAGGTTTAATCCATGGCTATACCAAATATCACCCGTAACTATACATTGTCAATAGGCCACATTATACTCTGCCACCGTTAAAATGAATCCATCCATGTGGCCTTAAGGTACACATTATCCACGTTCAAAGCTTATTGTGTGTCCATAAGAAATTTATCGCCATGGTTTTACTCCGTGTCGCAAAGGTATACAATAGCCACGTTAAAAAAAAAAAAAAATTGCGTCCTTAGAAAGTTTATCGCCATGGTGCTGCAAGTTTAATGCAGCCGTAAGTCATGAATTGGCCACGACAAAACAAATTTTACGTGTCTAATTGATAACAAAGGCCAGGGTTAAAATAAAATTTATGTGGCTTTAAGGTAAACTCTAGCCACGGTCAAATCAAATTGTGTGGCTATAACGATCCTATGGCCATGGTGATAGTGAAAATGCTTAACTACAAAAAAAATAATGAGTACCATATAGACACGGTTTTAGAGTTATGGCCATGGTAAATCATATTTTATAGCCACTCAAAGTTTATGTAGCCATAAAGATACCTCTTTGTCACGGCACCTGTTGCCACATTTTTGGAGTGAAAAAAATTCATGACCAAAAGCCTATGGACACGGTGATTAAGTGTGGCCAATGTGAAGATTTGTACTAGTGTGAGGTGGAGGATGATATTGGGGCTGATGAGGGTGAAACTGAGGTGTATGGGTACCATAACCACCATTTCCCTGTGAACGAGATCCATATTGAGACGAACGGTTCCCCCCCTGAGTGTGAAGATGATCCAGAATGTTTATTTTTTGAAGCACTCCAAAAGAACGCTCGACATTTTATTTTAGCCATTTGATACTTGTTGAATCTTACAAAGTTGGGAATGTCCAATGTCTGACTAAAATCTTGTACAATTGTAGTCAACTATGGATAGATACCATTGGCTAAGACATAACTCGTATTGTGTTAGTGACCGTTATTGTTGGAATTAAAAACATAGGTATATCATGAACCCAAAAGCATTTGAAATTCATTTCCTCTTTTTCTTGCCAAGAGATCACCTACTTTATTTGCTCTTCTATCCACAAATTAAAAACCCCTAGAATATACTAGTTGTTTTGCCATCTTCTTAATTTCCTCTAGAATTTCTACACATTTCCAATGGATTGTTGTTTCCCTTTCTTGTAAGTACATTACATTTGCTTGATTATCTCTTTGTAATTTCGCATATTGTTTTTAATGTCCCAACTTGTTTTCTATATCAAGACTACATCTTCGGCTTCTTCAGCTGAGGAAGTCCGGCAGCTCCAGTTCTCGCACCTTTGAACATGCCTTCCCGCTTGCGCATAATGAAACCAAATCCACCATCAGTATTAAGCTTATAAGTATTGACATATGGAAATGTCCAGTAAAACTGAGACTGTAAATTGTTTCTTCATTTGCGTGCTATTGTGTTCAGGATTCTTGGATGCCAATAATGCATAATGCCTTGTTATATCTAATGTTAATTACTTCGGGCTCCTATTTTTGTTCTCAAAGATTCTATGACACCGTTCTTTCTAGATAAACCAACATTTAGTGGCAGCTGATTCCATTAATATTGAATTCAGATCCCTTTTCATCCATTCATTGTATATATCTAGAAAACAAATATTAATTGAGTTTGAGTTAGAACATACTCCATGTGAACGCATTGGGGGTAAGTGCCACAGTCTTCTTGCATAAACGCAACCAAAGAAAAAGTGGACTCTTCATCCTGCAACCAAAGAAAAAGTGGACGCTTCTGTCTTGTAGGCAATGTATTTTGTAAATATTAGTTTAATCCTCTAGGATGTGTCCATACTCCATAGACCTTTCTAGAACCTTTTAATTTAGAAACTAAACCATATTGGTTTTGGAGTTTAGCATATAAATATTTCACTGAAAATTCTCCATTTCTAGTCAGGGTTCATCTGATTTTTTTTTCTTTTCAGTTTTCCATTCTCAGTTAAGTAGAGTTTGATGTTTAAAATTTCCCTGACCAAAGAGTTTTCAAAAACAGAATTTAACAAGTCAATATTCCACTTTTTAGAGTCATTGTCAATTAACTGTGACACAAGTGTCATGTTTTGGTTTCCTTTGAGAATATATTTTTCTAGAACCTCCTCCTGTTTGGTAACCGTCTATCCTCCCAAATGTATATGGAAGTGACATCACCCATTTCTCAAATATTGTACCGTTTGATAGTATGTTAAATTCCCTGCAAGATGCACTTCCGAGAAGCTCTAAATTTCTTCTTAGAATGGAGTGCTACTGTATTTTTATTATTATTTTTTTTTTATAATATTTACCTTTTAAAATTTGGGAGAAATTATCATTTGGTCCTTTTTTAGGTGGTCCCAAGACTATTTGGTCCAGCGGGAAAAGGCATTTCCTATTTGGTCCAAAATTATTTGAAAATATAAAATGGACAAAAATACCCTTTCACACTATTTTAGCATTAATTTTCGTAATTTTTATATTTTCATAATTAATTGAGTTCATGCGCTCTGATGAACTTTGAACTTTCTACTTGTTTTCTTGTAGGATTTTATTCTATTTGATGAACTATCAGGGTGTTTGGCAGTGCTTTGAATAGAATCGAGTTCACTCTTAAAATTAACACACAACAAATAATTCATTATTATGAACAAAAAACAGAGTTCATTCTTTCAGTGCCCAATCAAAGTTCATTACTATGAACAAAAAATTAGATTTCATTCGTCAAAATGTACACCAACCAAAGTTCATTATGATGAACAGAAATCAGAGTTCATTCATCAAAAATGGACACCTATAAAAAACAAAATAATTCAAACCTAGAATAGGGTTCGTTTTTTATAATGAACACACGCCAAAAAAAAAAAAAAAAAGAGTTCATTCTTTCGAATGAACACCTAATAATTCATGGTCTAAAACATAGTTCATTCTTTAACATGAACAAACAACAAAAACAGAGTTCATTTTTTCGAATGAACACCTAATAAAAAGATCTAAAAATAGAGTTGATTCTTTAATCTTCATCATCTTCATCGTCGTCATCATCTTCAACAACAACAACAACAATAGCAGAGAAAAAGAACACAAAAAATCTTCGTCGTTCATCATCATCTTCATCGTCAAAAACCTAGAAGAAACGGAAGAAGGAGAATTATTTTCATCACCGTCTTCATCATCATCATCATCATCAACATTGTTGTCGTTGTCGTCTTCATCGTCATCGTCTTCATAAGAACTTCATCGTCAAAAACCTAGAAGAAACGGAAGAAGGAGAATTATTTTCATCACCGTCATCATCATCATCATCATCATCAACAACATCGTTGTCGTTGTCATCTTCATCATCATCGTCTTCATAAGAAAAAAGAGAAAGTAGATATGAAAAGAGAGGAGAGATAAAAAAAAATTGAAAATGATTCTCTTCTCTCTTTATAATTGAGTATATATACGATCCCAGACTCCAAAAAGAGTATTTCGGCCACTACAAAAAAACAATTACATCATTCGTGACCGTTATCTCACGTGAATATTGTCCACCCTAGGACCAAACAATAATTTCTATGACCAAACAACAATATATATTTTTAATAGACTAGGTCAACATGACCAAACTAATTCTATTATATTATTTCTAGGACTATATGGTAGTTTGTACTTAAAAATTTGCGCATAGGTCCTTAGGATGACTTACTAATTAACTTCCAAGCTATTTTATTAGTCATACCTTGATTAATTTTATTAGTCGTACCTTGCTTATAAAAAAAAAAAAACTCGCTAATCCACGGGACTACACGGATAGTCGAAATATTTGATATAGATTCATTTAGAATCAGTGTTTTTCTCCACTAGAAGTCTCCTTGATATCATTTATTTTCTTTGTAAGTTTTTAGGCAGAACAGAACAACCCATATTACATAGGATATTTTTACTGTAGCTGTTGGCGTTGTTTTTCAATGATGTCAGCATGATCGATGGATTGCCGGCATTAAAAAATCATGCCGGCAGTAACAGTGAAAGATCTCCCAATTAAAAAGAATATTCCGCAATTAATTGTTATTGGATATGGGCATTCTTGATAACATAGATTTGTTCAAAACTATTTGTGAAAACTACAGGGAGACCCATTTTCTCAAATTTTCCTACCGTGAAACCCACGGTCTCAAAATTTCATGCGCGCCCCCATTTTCACAGAGAAAATTATTCTCAAACCCGTAATTTACAAAGAATATTAGTTTTTCCCATCTTGTTCTTCACGGTCTTTTTTTTTTTTTTCCTGATTTCCTTTTTCCGAGAGAACAAGGAGAAATCAGTCGAGGATCATATTGATATCGTTAATTGAGAAGATTTTTCGAGAAGATTCAAAGTGATTTCGAGTTCTCGTGGTATTACGGGGAGAAGGAGATGGGTATAATTCTGATTTGGTGGAGATGGGTATTTGCAGATCTGGAATTGAGAGAGGTGGAGATGGGTATTTAAAAGATAGGCGAAAATGAATCAATTAGAATCTCATATGTGAAATTTTGGACTGTAATTGAGTGGATTGCATTACTTGGTGTTACGGTTAAGCTTATATCAAGCTTAACAATTTCTCATGCCATTCAATCTGGTGGTGGTGGTGTTACGGAAGGAATCACTTCAAGCTGCTCATTCTCAATTCTCACCAACTGAAATTGAGACCTTCTCCCACCATCGGTGACAAGTCTTGTGTCTAGAGAAGAGAAGAAGACCTACTTACTAAAAGCAACGGATTGTGAAGCTATACAATGGAATCTCGATGGTGATTGCAGCATGTCAGTGGGAGTTTGTTGCTTGTTAGTTCGAATGAAGATGTGTTTCTGCTTCCATGGTGATGGCTATATGACCAGCGGGTTCAAAACAATGGAATCTGGATGGATTGTTTGTTCAAGTCAAGTGGGTATGTTGTGTTTGAGACATTGCCGCAATGGAAATCTGGGTGAGATGGAAGCAAGCTATGAAATGGTTCATATAGGTGCTGTATAGCAACATAGTTGCTGGGGTCAACTGAGTTTCCCTGAAATGAGTTGGAAGTGATCGAATTTAGGAGCTGGTGGTGTTGAATTTGTGAAAATCAATTTAGGTTCATTAACTCTCTTCCGTTCAATTGTACAGTCGTTGTGTTATCCATTAGCTACTTATCTTGCTGTTCGTCATAACCGCGCTCATGTTATTGCTCTTGGTGCTTTTCTTTGGGCTGCCGCAACTTTCTTGGTTGGAATCTCTTCTACTTTCTTGGAGGCAGGTGGTACTCTTCTCTCATTTTTGTTGATTAATTTTGAATTCCACCATAAAACCCAATTTGTAGAATTTCATAATTGATTCAACTAATTTGAATTTGCCTGAATTCAATTTGTCATGCACCTATAATAATATCTGCATAACATGTTATGCAGTCATGAAAGTGGATGCATAATCTGTTATGCATCCGAAAATATGACTGTATAATGCATTATGCATCGAGAAAATGGATGCATAACCTGATATGCATCATTTAAATGTCTGCATAACGCATTATGCACCAATTTTTTCTGTACGAACTAAAATCAACCAAAACAAAGTTATGCAGATACATAACTTGTTATGCAGTCGAAAAAATGGTTGCATAATTCGTTATGCATGTGCATAATGTATTATGCATCTTTTTTGGAGGCTGCATAATGAATATGTAGTCATTTTTCGAAAATTTTCCCTAAAACGATGATCACCTCCGATTTTTTCGTGAAAAACAAAAATTTGATATTGTTGTTTGTACTCGTTGCGTAGCTCTCTTTAAAAGATTTCCAACGATATAAAATTTGTAAAATTCCAAGGCGCGGATTTTTAGATATGTTATATCCAAGTTGTGTTGCCAATTATACCCCTGAAAAATTAGGATGCATAACGAGTTATCCCTGAAAAAACAGTATGCATAACACATCATGCGGATGCATAAACCTTCATGCAAAAAAGTTTTAATAATTTCGGATAATTATGGGTGTCACGGTATCCAAAATTAATTGTGGGCCTGACAATAAGAATATTTTTTTTTTTTGGGTCTCCCCCTAATTTTCCCAAACTATTTTAGCAGGCTGAGATAAAATTGTCATTATGAACACTTTGAAAGAAGGAAAAAATAAATTCCATAAAAAAAGCAAAATAAAAAGTAAAAAGTAAAAAGAACACGAATAGTTCAAAATTGAATATTTAATACAGCTTAAACGCTTGGCACTAACTGGAACGACACTGTTGGTTTTTGCGTGCATGAATTCAAAACGTTGGACTTCCCAATGAATTAGGAGTGGTGGAGTGTACTCAATTCCAAAGTAATTGCTACTAGCACCATTGTTGTGCACTACTTTTAAAGTCCTCCTTCTAGAGACTAGTGAGCAGTGAGCGACTCTATTATTGAACAGAACGCCCTCTTTTAAGACAGAAGAAGAAGAAGAAGAAGAGGAGGAACACAATGGGTAGGAGACCAGGAGTAACAAAGAAGAACCAAGTAGGAGCAGAAGGGAACAATAATGATGCACTACTCAAAGATCAGGTTTTTGTACACATTTCTCTAACTTAATTTCATTTAAACTCTACAAATGCAGCTTGGTCATTTTTTTTTTTTTGGTCAGTAGTAGTGTATGGGTTGTTTTTTCTATGATTGTTATGGCATTGTATGAGGATACCTTGTTGGTTATGATTGTTAAGTTTAAATTCATTCTAGGTTAATGTTGTATACGATGCCATTGTTGCATGTTAGTTCTTTGTTGGTGATGGTATTGATTTTTGATTCTTGGGGTTCTGGCTTTTGAGAAGTTAAAAGATTTTCGGGGAATGGGGTTAATTCCATTGTTGAATGTTTGCTTTTTGTTATAGATGGTATTGATTTGGGGTTTCGACTTTTGAGGAGCTAAAGATTTTAAGAGAAATGGAATTAATTGTTGGATGGTTTCATTGGTGCATGTTCGCTTTTTGTTGTTTATGGTGTTGGTTTGGGTATTGTGGAGAAGGACTTTGTGTGAAATATTGGAAATGAGGTTAATTTTTTATTTTTATTTTTTTTGTAATGATGATATGCGGGATTTTGATGGATCCTTTCTATGCCAATTGTTGCATTATAGGAAGAATCTTTTTTTTTTTTTTTTTGATTGTGAACTAACTTGAACTTATCGGTTTTGTGCTTTTGATAGTCTGTCAATGAAAATCCGTCCTCAATTGCAAAGGATCATGGTACTACTGAAGCAACGACAGCTGCAGCAGAGGATGGATCATTGCAGGAAACTAAATCAACTAGGAGATCTAAGCGACTTCTTAAGGCAATATCTCCTACCAAGGGTTTAGGTATCCAAAGTGAGGTTGGAACTGTAGAAATAGAACAAGATCTCCCGCGAAGTCCTGAAGTAGAGAAAAAGGTGTCTGACGAAATAGAGCGCCTTTTTAAACTCGCTGAACAACAACAAATGAAAATTGATGAACTGGTAATGGGGATTATTTGGTGTTTTTCATTACACCATTGTTCCTAATTTGTGGTTTTTTATTTTTTCGATTTGATCTGTTTTTTTTTTTTTAAAGCAGGCTGCTGAGAAGGGCTTCTCACTTGAAGATCTAATTAGTGTGGCTGAAATTGGGCTAAAGGCAAAAGCTAACAAGTACAAGAACATGTATGTAGATGCGGAAAGGAAGGTATTGTCATGCCTACTTTACTTCTTGTTGGTGTTGTTAAAAGAAAAAAATGCACAACGTTTCTTCGTGATAGAAGTTGTAGTTTCTGTTGTGTCATAGTTGCCATTGTAATGTTTTTTTCCTTTTCAGATCCAGGGCTTGCAGAAAAAAAAGCATGAGCTAACCAGAAAGTTGGAATGTGCTAATGCCAAACTTGAAGGGGTACGTAAGCATTGTATCTTTAATACTACAATAAGCTGAGTTTGCATTATGATGTTCAGTAGGTGAGAAGGTAGATTCTTTAAACGCATTTGACAGTAGAAAAGTTTAGCAAAGCTTTTAAAGCATCAAAATTTCAAGAATTTCTCAATGGTGTCACCTATTTGGAAAGTTTGATTATGTTCGTGTTCAATTGATGTTGTGGGTCCTCCTTTATTTTTTCCTCAGTATGAAATGGGGCAGCAGTGTATGTTTGAGGTAATTGAGAAGTTCAGGGATGCATCTCTCTTTGCTGGTCTAGCAAAAACAACTGAAACTATAGTTGAGCTTCCATCAACTGGTGATGGTGGTAATACTCTTAAGCGCTCAGCTCAAACAAAAAAACCACAAGCAGCCAAAAGAAAGAATGTTAGTGATATTTCCAAGCTCTCGCCTGAAACAAAATCTCAAACAGCCAAAAGAAAGAGAGTCGTTATCGTTAAAGGTATTGCAACCTATATTTTTCTCAAATTTAGGAAAGCCAACTTTATCATCTGACAGAAATACAGTAAGAATTGTGACAATCTGTTTTACTGTTTGCGCAGGTGATGGGAGTGCTCTAGCAGGCACTCAAAAGTAGGAATCAAAATGAAAATCTGTCATCGGGTCGACTTGGTCAGAAATGTGCGATCCAATTTTCTTCTTTTTTTGCAAACAGAAAATTTCTTGGTTGGAATTGCGTAGAAAAAAAAATTGTCCATTTGAACCAATTATGATTGTTCTGTTAGTATATGTACTTATCGGTTAAAGAAAGTGCTGACCTCAAACAGCTTCTGTTTAATGCTAGTTTTCGCGGTTAAATTTGTGTAGTTCTAGAAATGTAATGCTATCTTGCTTGTAATTCTTGCTTACTTCTTGCTTATAGTATAATTTTGCATGCTTCTTGCGATGCCGATTTTTCATCATAACTACATGCACAACATTTCACTTGTTGATTTGGTCTGCTACTGCTCTTCATGGTCCCGACACTGCAAATAGACCAAACTTATCCCTTCAGCTAGAAATATAGAGCTCAACCTGGTGTACTCTAGTCGGAAGACGGTACTGAAAATGTAAAGGTCCCAACCTTTGTTGGTATAACTTAATGTTCCAAATGCAAAACGGAATGAAAATTTATGACACATGCACATCAAGAACGCTATAAACTAGTGGAATGAGTATTTAAGAAAAAAAATGAAACAGCCTAGGTAATATTTCTCTATAAATAGGCACATTGAATCCATTTCTACATCAAACAATCGATTCATCCATCCCCAATACATCAGTAGTAAGAAAGCAAAAGAACACATAAACCTCAATGGCGAAGTTGATCGATGTTTCATTAGTTGTGGCCCTTTCTGTTGTTATTCATGCATTGATGCTAATTTCTTTAAGTGGTGCGAGGGATATCGAATATGATAATTCCCCTTCAGAAGCACCATGGGTAAATCCATTTCCAAAACAATGTAGGGTGATAAAACCATGTGCAGAGTTTTTGGGAAACCTTATAATAACAAGAAACATGCCAACCCACAGAGATGTTGCATGTTGCCGAGTGATTGTACAAAGTACTAAATTCTGTTGGGAAAAGCTAATGGACATCTTTGAGGAAGATTCATTTCCTCGCCTTCATCCTTGGGCAGAGAATGCTTGGGACAGATGTGTTAGTCTCGCGAATTCACCAGCACAAGCACCATCTGTAGCTGATTCTCCTGAGCCAGAGGCATTTAGTTTTCCCGAAAAATGTATTATTTCAGGGGGCGCTTCACAAATTTTGGATCGCCTTATTGAAACTAAGACCTTGCCAAGCAAGAAAGATGTTGCGTTCTGCAAAGAAATCGTAAAGACTACCAAGATGTGTTGGGAAAAGACCATGGATTTGCTTGAAAATCCTAATTTAAATCCTCAACCTTTCACTGACCTTCATCCATGGGCAGAAAATACATGGAACGAATGTGTTAGAATTGCAAAATGAACTAGTTCGGATAATTAGTGCATTTACGCGAATGTACAACAAATATGCATCTCCTTTTTCTTCTGTGCAACCATAATGAATAAAAATCATTGAATTGTACGGCAACTACTTAGTTTCATGCGTCTTGGTTTATTCATCAATTTTTATTTTTATTTTGAGATTAAGAGAAAATTCAATGTGTTAGTTTTAAAGAGAGTTTTTGTGATTAAGTTCCAGAGAAAACTAGCATGTCATTCATGCATAAACATGCATAAGTAATAGGAAAAAAATTAACATTCTGGGTTTTGGATATTTTGAGTTTTGACGATTGACAGGGGGCATTTCCTAACATTGATGGTTTT
>JAJJWW010002117.1:0-49055 GCA_023531295.1 Papaver armeniacum | reverse complement strand
TAAAAATGCCAGGATAAGTACTCCCTCCGTTCTTAATTAATAGGCTGGTTTTGTTTTTAGAGAAAATTAAGGAAATTAAGAGAACTAATCATTGAAAGTGGTCCTCATGACACTTGTCAATAAAAGAAGTGAAGTAAAATGGTCCCCATGACACTTGTGAGCAAAAGAAGTAAAGTAAAATGTTCCACATGACACTTGTCATCAAAAGAAGTTAAGAGAAAAGTGGTCCCAGAAAACCAAAGTAACATTTGACTTTCCCAATCAGGAAACCAACCTATTTTATTGAAACGTCTATTTATAGAAGTCAGCCTATTATTTAAGAACGGAGGGAGTACCTAAGATCGCGTATATATGCTTCCGGTTTTTAAAAACAGATTGACAAGTGCATCGCACATTCCTGAGCAAGGATATGCGCAGGGAACTAAATTTAAATTGTGAGTACAAAATTTAGTTTTGCGTCGATTTTTTCAGTCGGCCGTCCCACCGTGGTAGCGGTCATCTAGTTATATAGAATAGTTTATGATCTATATAATGCATGGATTGAAATGAATTTAGATAAATTTGATCCTAACGGAAAATTGTTGGATTTTTGTTCAAGGTAGAGCAAAATGTGATCCGAGGAGAACAAAAATCGTAGTCGACTCGCTAACTAGGACCAACTCAGTGTAATTTTTTAACTTGGACTAAGATACCCTTATCTATCACACGTACCCTTCTCTCACGTTCAAGTAAATGTCTTTTCATTAGAAGGCTATTATTGGGGCGTCACGTTCCATTAGAGGGGCGTCACCTAATAGGACAAAAACGGGTCACCCAGAAGTAATATCGAAAACCCCTTATCTCAAATAATTTTGTAATGACCGAACAACCCTTAATTTTAATTTAATTTAATTAGATAATAATTAATTTTTACGGTTGGATTCCAACCCAAATACGGACGTAAAACTGTTTCTACGGTTGGAATCAATCCAAACACAGGACGTAAATTCAATGTTTACGGTTGGAATTAAAAGGAAAACTAAAAGGAACACGGACGTAAACCTATTTACTTTAATGGAACCTGGACGTAAACCCATTTTACTAAAAGGAACCTGGACGTAAATTCGTTTTTGTAAAGTAAAAACTTGGACGTAAACCCATTTTACAAAAACCTAGACGTAAATTACAAAAACCTGGACGTAAATTACAAAATTTCCGGTTGGAATTAATCCAAACCTGGCCGTAAGTTCTTCATAAACTAAAATTACGGCTAGAAAAGCAGTACCGAACCTAGACGTAACACTAGCAGAAACGTACTGGAACCCTAATTTTACTTCAATTTCATTCAATCTAACCTATTTTAAACACAAAAACGAGTAAACAAAGATGGGTTTGTTTGATTATTACCTAACATACACCATGGGTTGTTGTTGAGGAGTTTGAAATTCTGATTCTTCAGTTGCTTGAATCGGTTGTTGTTGAATTAGAATAGAAATTAGGTTTTTAAGTTTTAATTTTAGTTAAAGGGTAATCTAGACATTTTGTATTTGTGTTAGGATATCCCATAACCACTTTTTTGGACACTAAGAATCCAAGTGAAGCCTCTCTATTGAAGTGTGACGCCTCAATAATAACCTTCTTTCATTATCATCGTTTTGATATGAATCGGACGAGTAAAAGTGTTAATCTGATCTAATAATTTAATCGTATGTAGTGACAACGAAGAAAAATGAAAAAAACCAGTGAGGAATGAAAAAAAAGAAAAAAATCAGAGTTAGAAATTAAAGTTGATGTCAACGATATACAAGGAGAAGGAATGAATCACCCTTCGGGGTTGAGGGTTTTAGTATTTGTAAAAGGTTTAAGTGATTATACGTGATCTGACTACTAAGATGAAAAGTTGTTATTCATCACCATCATAATTATTTGAGATACCGTATATACATGTTTTCGCTATATGATCATGGTTCATGTTTGCGCCCAAAGATTTCGTGAGTAGAAAATTGTAGAGTGCCCTTGCTGTTGATATTAATGAACAACGATGATTGCTTGTTATTAGTTAATCAGACTCATCAAATTTAGTTTTTTTTTCTCCTTTTTTTTTTTTTGAGTTCCAGTTTGATTTCGTCAATTGAACTCGATGATTAATTTCATGTTTGCGCCCAAAGATTTCGTGACGACTAACAAAAACAACGATGATTGCATTACAAAATCAGACTCTTTTTTTTTTCTCCTTTTTTTTTTGAGTTCCAGTTTGGTTTCTAAAAATTCTTTTTCTAGTGGAACTAGTTAACGAGTCGACTACGATTTTTGTAGTGCTCGGATCACATTTTGCTCTCCCTTTAACAAAAATCAATTGTTGTTCCAAAATTCACTACAAATAAATGTTGCAACAGAATAGGTGACGTAGCCAAATGTGGTTAATTATCTGGAACAAATATAATTGTTGAATGTGTGACTTATTTTGCCGTGGTTGACATTTTTAGCCTTCTTGGTCGCCCCCCTGCTGCAACAGCAATAATGTAGTTGTATATAGTTTTGGACTTTAATAAGATTACGATTGTGAGTGTTAATCTCTCGGCACCAAGTGATAGGCAGTGTTTGCTCTTTATCTCCATAATCTACAGATTTTGTTGTTTTATTGGAATTTGTAGGGGTAGGACTTGAGGAGAAAAGAAATCAAGTAATTGCAGGTCATGACCTGAGGAGTATTTTTCTTATCAAAAAAAGAAGACCTGAGGAGTATATATCTTGCTCCAGCTGTATGATGATTTTGGGAACTAATTAGAAGCTGAATGTCGTGCCTTCAATTTTAGGAACCCGCAAACCTGTGGACGTCACCTCTACAAAAATACTGAATTTGATTAATGATGCTGTGTATAGTCAATAGTGTGCAGTATGTAAGCATTCTTATTCGTGCCCAAAAAAACAAAGACTTTACTTATTTGATGTGGCTTATTTGTGATTTACTGTGTTAACTTTGAGGTTACAATCATCTCTTGAAGAGTTTACAATGCGGTTTTATTTTCTTGATTACAGAAATTCAATGCTTTAAGAGTCTGTTGAGTTTAGAAATGTTTGGTTTGTGTGAGATTTGAATGCATTGCATGGGAGGATAACTACTAAGGAACAAGAAGAGTACCAACAGATTCTTCTCAATCAACGGCTCGAAACTGCAGACAGGGTGTTTGTAAAAAGGCCCGAGAATGACCTTTTCGAGATAACATCACGAAGTTTGCAATCAAGGTTTAGTTCATGGCGCGTCCCGCCACACCAAACCAAAAATACTTATCGAACTCGGTGCATAGCACGAGTTACATATCAGTTTTGGTAAAAGAATTGTATAAAAGTTATGAAAAATTAAATATGCCCACAATCTAGCGTCGACTGAAAAGAGGATAACATTATGAGAGGGTGATACCATTTGAGTGATTCGGCAGTTAGAATCTGTTAGAATTTTCTTATCTTATATGTAATGCCAGAATCGGTATCACCCCGTTAATAATAGTATCATTTTTATAAATCGTGGTTTTATTGACCGATAAGTAAGTTTATGTGTAGATCCTATTTTGTGAGCCGAAGGCATAAAGGCTCAAGCACGCTAGTCAGGCAAGATAAAACGCTCAAGCACGCTAGTCAGCCAAGATAAAACTGAACTCGGTAAATGGGCCATTTGTCCAAATATTTTTAAAACCTGGTTCAAATGGACGAGTAAAAATTAGTATGGGTGAAATGGACAAAAAAAAAATAGCAAGGATGAAACTGGATTTATACAGACTTAAGCTAGTTTGGTATTGCTGTGAATTTTAGAAAAGCGCTTTTACGTCATTTGTGATGTCTTTGTAAATCTGCGTATGACTTTGTAAACTATAATTTAAAAAGCATGCAAATTAACAAACCGTAAATTACATTTGAAACCGGTATTTAAAAGTGTTGGTGATGTAGTTAATGACGAAAATAGACATATTTCAAAAATTAGTTTTAATACAATTTTATTATAATAAATTATATTTCTAATTTTAATATATTTAATAAAATATAAGCAATATTTTTTTGAGAAAATGGGTCATTTGTCCAAAAAAATTTGGTGAAATGTAAAAAAAGTTAAATAGCCAAAAAAAAGATGAAACCGGATTCATTTCAAAAAATTAGTTTTAATACAAAAATTTTTGATTATAATAAATTATATTTCTAATTTTAATATATTTAATAAAATATTGTTGATTTTAGTCTTTTTGACCAATTTTGTGTATTTTTTTTTAATTGTTTTTATTATTTAATTAAAAAATTTATGATTATGGTTTGCTATGAAAATATTATTATTTTAATATTTTTTTTCAAAATAAATATTTATTAAATTTATTATTTTTTTCATTTTTCATTTTAATATTTATTAATTTTTTTATTATTTTATATAATAATTTTAATTATTATTGTATTTATTATTTTAAATAAAAAATGAAAAAATAGAGAAATAAAATGAAATTAGAATTATAATGTTAAATGTACAATATTTGAGGGTAAACTTGTCTTTATAATAAATTAACAAGGTTAAAATAGAGAATCAGTTAAATCGAATTATGTGGGTCCACAACTTACCTTTCCCGGCTTTTTAAAAGCTAGTCTTTGAGTAGCTTTTAAAAGCAGGCCTAAAATGAAAGTGCTTCTCTCCAAAAGCACTTTGAATTTTTTTACCAAACACAATTTTTGGTAAAAGTTTGTTATAAGTTTGTTACAAAGTGTTTTTGGTTGAAAAAAAGCAATCCCAAACGGGGCTTTAAACTTAAAAAATAGCAAGGATGAAATTGGATGCATCTTGATGTAAATTAAAAAAAAAAAAAAAAGTATTTGAAAATGGGTAGGATGAAACTGTTTACATCCTGGTTATTTTTGTATTTTTGTCCATTTAAACAGTATCAAAATCTAGATGTCTTTTTCACCCAGAATTTGTTGATTTTGGTTAGGGCTGCACATGGGCGGGTATGGGCGGGTATAAGCTGAAACCAACCTCGCACCCACAGGCCGCGGTTTTTTTTTTTTTCATAACCAACCCCGCACCCACAAATAGCGGGCGGGTTTTGTTACCCACCCGCTGCGGGTAGGGGCGGGTTTGTTAGGGGGGGTTTTTGGTTTAAACCCGCTTAAACCCGCAATAATTAGATATAATCCAAAAATTAGATATACTTGATCGGGAGGAGGAGGAGTTCGCTATAATCTGCTGCACCACATTGAAATTTTCAAGATTACAATCCATGGAGTCCGCTTTAATATATTTCATGACGCGTGCGACTAATTATAGTGATAGCAAATCGAATACGCTTTTTTATTTTTGATGGTAAAGAAATCTCTGAACGTTAAGAAGGCCAGCTCTTAAATTGGCACCTCTGTGGATATGTTCACACACAAGACACCAACAACCATTGAAAACGTGAAGTCTCTCGGAGAAAGGGACAAAAGAGGTGGTCTAGGGAGCGCGCTGAACTTCTCAAGGCCAGTGAAGGATTAGCTGTAATCAACGGTGTATATTGAGCGGGTTTTTCGGGCGGGTATGGGCGGGTATGACCTAAAACCAACCTCGCACCCACAGACAACGGTTTTTTTTTTTCCTTAACCAACCCCGCGCCCACAACGGGCGGGTATGGACAAAAAACCCACGGATTTAGCGGGTACGGGCGGGTATGGGTATCGTGGGTGGATCTTGTGCAGCCCTAATTTTGGTCTTTTTAACCAATTTTGTGAACTGTAAAAGCTTAGTAAGAAAAACATATCAAAACAGACCAACTTCCCGACACAAGATGAAGAAGACCAACTTTTTAAGCCTTTTAATGGGACCAAAAGTTCAACCATGTTAGAAAATGTCCCCAGCTTTTGCCATAGGATTCAGCAATCCGGCTCATTGTATATATTATCCGGTGCTTAAGCATCCCATTCCCACCAATTAAAGGATCCCAAATACATTTTTTACCATGTACTCCCAAGGATTCAACAGCGGCGGCCCTCTTGCTCTTTTATGCGCATGACCTGATATGCTTTCTAAAGATTGGAAGAAGGATTTTGATGACAACAAATGCCGGATGGAAGGACATTAAGTTTTTTATTTCTTTCTTCTGGGAGCTCACTACCTAACTCTCAGATCTGAAGCACATTCGTGTTCCTTTGTTCTTGACAAAACCATCAATATGGCTGACTAGCTAACTGGTTGGTGAGTCCTAGACTCCTAGTTGTTATTATGAAGTATCCAGTTTGCCTTTAAAAAAGATGAGAAGGGATCGGGTGACATGGTTAATATGACAGAGTCACTCACAGACTCTGTCAGCCAATGGATATAACATTTCTGAAGGGCTGAGATTAAAATCAAAAACACGCGGGTTTTGGTTAATTATCCATGACCCGGTTTGATAAGAAAAACTCTCGACTCTTCTCTTCTCTTTCTTATCTCAACTCTCATATTTCTCTTTCTTAGTTACAGCAGATGGTTAGCTTCTCATTCTCTCTCGGCTAATCGTTCACTTCTGCGACAAACGGAATTAAACTCAGTCAATCGATGAGACCGTTTGCTATAGAAAAGTTTTGAAATACCAAAACTGTTCCCGTTTCTTATAGGTGAGCTAGATTTTTTGTTATTGTATTCAATTTTAAATCTATTTCTAGGGTTTTGATTTAGGAATTGGTTAAAAACCTTCCTTAATTTATGTTCTCTTCATGATTGATGGGGGTTTTAAACCTAAACACATCTTGGATTCAATTCAATTTTCGATCCTTGCTTAATTTCTTCTTAATTTAATAGATTTCTAAAGAAAGGTCATGGCTTTGATGTTACAAAAGATTGATCTAAAATATGATCTCCTAATTATATATGTGTACGTGTTACAGGTGGTTCTAGTTTAGCTAACATATATGTTTGGAATTCGGAAGATTGATACTGCTAAAAAGATTCAATTTGTTCAGTTTGCTCTGTGTTAAACATTTTGTTTCTTGTTTTCAATTTTCGAATTAGTGCTGTCTGGAGCTTTGTTAATGAATGGCAAGGAGTGGGGAGTGTTGTTTTTTTTTTTTTTTTTTTGATCGGCTGAGTATTTCAGTTGTTTAATGAATGAGAAGTGAGAACTAGACATAACTGGTTCACTTATTCAAGACATTGAAAGTTTCCATTCTCTTTATTGTCAGATGAGTGGTGGTACTAAAACAGGGACTGTACTAAAATATAAACTGAAATGGTAATGCACATCAATATGTTTGGGAAGTCGTATGCATTAGTGAGCACTGAAAATAAACCACCACTTCTTGGCAAGACCAACTTAACAGATATGCAGTTATGTAGAAGGGAGCTGACATCAAAACTATACTGCATATAAAAAAGTTTAGCATTCCCTTAACAGAAGTTGAAATAATATTAACAAGAAGCCTGTGTTGCGCATTATATATACAAAAAAACAAAGTTGCAAAAAACACAGAAGCCTGCGCTGCGCGTTATATATATAAAAAAACACAGTTGCAAAAAACACAGAGCTGACATCCACCACTTCGGTATCCATAATCAGTACAGCTGGAAAATATACAAAAAAGCACAGCTGCAAAGACCGGTAATGTCAGCTCCCATGGCATATAGTCATCCATTCATTTATCCCCTCAAAAGTACGTCTGATTCCCCGCCTTATATATACAAGCCAGCCACTGCCGGTTGAGATGTGAAATCCTTCATCTTAAAACACATTCTATCAACTACCTGAAACAGTTGTGAATTTTTCTCTTCTTAAAATAGTGCATTATAGCTTCCGCATCGCCTACTTCTATAAAAGATTCTCTAACATTTCTCAAATGGTTGTAAACATCCCTTGTTGTGAATCCAATATTCCCACTTTCCCCAAAAAGTGATGCAACCTTGCCAACTTGGAGTTTCTGCTTGTTGAATGTTTCTGCCAAACATCGCGCAGCAGGAGGCATTACCTTGTTTGCCCTCATGAGATGTCTCTTTCCAGGAGAGATCATTTCATGATTGTGATTTTCTATAAATTTGTTGATATACCACGTGTTCAGTTCTATCTTCAAAGCTATGCATACCATAGCCTTACAATCTGTCCTCATGGTTGAAGTGTTTCTCTTCCTTTTAAGCACTCCGTGGCCTTGGTCTGGTTTATTTGGTTTACTTTGGTGATTTCCTTCACAACTACAAACAAAAACCACTCTTGTTATAAGCGGTCCTCGGGCAGTAGCATATGACGACCTACGACGAGTACAAAATCCCAAACTTCTTCCATAATATATATAATAATCCTCAGCCTCTTTAATAGAATAAAAATACATGTCCAAGCACGGCTTCGATGACTTCCCATTGATAGCTAGTTCAGTAATTTCATTTCCATTAGTCATCTTTCTGTAAAAAAATCGCAAAATTATAAAGACAATGTAAAGGAAGTAGCAAAATTGGTATGTTAATTTGTTTAGAAAAATGTAGTTTTCCTAAACTATTAGTTGATCAGACAAATGTGTTTTTACTGATAATCAATGAAATTGTTTATCAAATCAACTAGACTTTCAATATATTAAAACCCATAATCTCAATTCTCAACTCAAAACCCTAACAATAAAATAAGGTTAAAATATCCACATAAACACAAATATTAGACTCACCTAATCAATTTTCGAGATTATAGGATCTTTCCACATCAAACCAAACAATAAACTTAAGTAATCGGTGGTAGAACTTTTGGTTCCTTTGTTGCAGAGAGCATAAGGATGAATAGGGATGGAGACGAAGGAAATAATAGATGAAAGAGATATAAAGTGTTGAAAGTCAACCTATGAAACCGGTTCGGTAGGGCTGTCAACGGATGAATATCTGTCGGATATTTTGGAATCCGTATCTGATAGGTTAAGAACTACCAGATATCCGATAATATCCTATAGGATATTAAGAATCAGATATCGGTTCCGATATGCTAAGGTTATCGGATATCGGATATTTATCCGATAAAATCCGGTTCCGACAATAAAACTTAAAAATCTTGTAAAACATGTTCAGAAGTGAAATTTAAGTCCTATTTCTCAAACATCCATCCAAACCGTCTTCAAACACATAAAACAGTCTTAAAAACATATTCATAAACTGTCTCTTACTCTCACACACATGAAAAAAAAAAACACAAAAGCAAATGCTAAAGAAAGCAAGATATCTAGGGATGTCAATTTGTAATCTGTCACTGTCACTCTCTTATCTCTGACTCTCGTCTTCATTCTTCAATTTCCACATCTGCATTACAAATTTACAACAAGTCAACAATAAAATTAATAAATTTACACCGACTACAGGCAGCACAAAGTTACCCACTGGCTGGTATCCCCCTAGGATTACCAATAACTGATTGTGATTTGTGAGAATAACAAACGAAACTATGCACTGAGTTTAAGTAAATGAAAAGAAATATTACCTTCACTAAAGTAGTCTGGCAACCAATCACTTACGCACAACAATGCTTCAACAACCTCTGGATCTAATGAAGATCTGTGTGTTGTAAGCACTCTACCACCAGCACTGAACATTGATTAGGATACCACACAGGTGACTGGAACAGCCAACAAATCCCTGCCAAATGCGGGCCTTAACTCCCTATAAAAGAAACAAAAAAACGCTTCCATCCAATGCATTGCTACTATTCGCTTACTCATGAAAACCTATACTTCATAACAGATGGTTGTTGCAGCATCAATTTAATCTCTCCCAACGGTTTTAATGCATACAGACCCTACCTTAACTTCCCAGAATGGAGCTCTTTACAAACAAACATCATCACATGAGGTACAACTTTTTGTTTGCTATCGTACTACTATAGATATTGGTGATTACGTTAGTACTAGTAAGGACTTTGGTTATACTTGGACAAGAGATACGCTTAAACATTGAATAAGCACTTAAAAGAGAAAAAACACGAAGAAAAGAAGGGATTAGATGGAATAGATGAGATAACTACTACATGAAGGACGCGTACCTACCAGACGAAGAACGCGTACCTAATGGGTTATCAAATCCATTTTGAATAATCATAAGAGTTCAAGAATTATGTTTGAAATTTGCACCACACATATTATTGACAATTAGATACTACTTGGATTGTAAGCAAAGATCTCGGCTACAACTCCAAACGTAGAGAAACAGTACTTGAACTAATTAAGAAGGTGAAGTACCTGAGTAGGAGTTTTGTTGTAGCTTTTCGGCAGCAGGAGTCGCAACTTCACCACCAACTTTGCTTACTTGAGTCTCTTTCTCCAGGCCAAAGATGAATCCCTTCACGACACTTTCAGCTGATAGTAATTTTTTCTTGATCTGAAATCACAAATTTATTAGTAGGAGCAAATTCAAATTAGACTAGCAGGCAACCAATCCAGTCCCACTTTGAATCACTTGCTGCGACACGCAACTAAAGCTAACCCCTTGCACAACAATACTGTGCAAAGTTAGTGCAGCCTAGAGATACATGGGACTTTGTTCGGCAGGGAACTTAAAAATTTGTGAAGTTATGCACCACAAAACACAGAAAAATACTAATAATACATGATAAGATTTTAAGAGACATGAGAAAACAACATCTGGCTAACTTCACATCATTTTTTTAATCAAAATACTAACAACACTTAGAGATTACAACTTACATTCTTCTTCTTTGCTGTAACTGGAGTTTTAACACCTTTCTTGGGAGCCTGCAATAAACATTAACAACAAGAGATTAACCCAGATTTCATGAACAAGACAATGATAAAACTAAAAATATAGGAAGAAATGGTGATAACAAGTCGCAGATCTAGGATAAAAATGAAAACCATGAAACTGAAAACCCTAGAAGAGGGAGGAATTTAGATCGAACTGATAACAACCAGTATCTATTCCACTGTATCTATTTCATCTTAACAACAAGAATAAATTTCAGTTATTAACAGAATCAATAACTATCTTATTAATAGAATCAAACCCTAACTATCAATATTAAGTTATTCTGCAACCTCATATTCTAATTCAGTTTAAACCCATCTCAAATCTTTCACTGAGAAACAAATTTCATCCATACAGAAACCCTAATTTTATATTACAACACAGAAACCCTAATTTCATAATAATCGAACATAGAAATCGAACAAATTAAAAGAGAAATTATTAACAACATAGAGGGGGGGAGCGAATCAATACCTGATTGAGTGATTAACATCATTGGAGTTGGAGAGATCAGATTCAGAGGGGGGAGTGAGAGTGAGAGTGAGAAGTGAGAACTTAGAAGAGAAGAAAAAAAAAAGGGAAATGAGTTCTCGACTCTTCAGTCTTCTCGACTCCTCACTAGTATACTTGGTATGGAAAAATTACAAGTACGCCCCTACTTAATCGGATATCGGATATTAACCAAACGGATGGAGCCCAATCCGATTCCGATAGGTTAAGGGGAAAATATCCGATCCGATATCCGATATTCGATAAAACAGATAAAATCTTATAGGATCTCGAATAATCGGAAACGGACTCCGGATATCGGACATATATTGACAGGCCTAGGGTTCGGGTTAGTAAAAAAAAACCGCGTGTTTATCATTTAATCTAAGCCCTTCAAATTTTTTATATCGAGTGGTTATAGGAATTTGTGAGTGACTCTGTAATACTAACCATGTCACCAGATCCCTTCTCAAAAAGGGAAAAATATGGTTTAGTCCAAAAGTACAATTTAATCCAGCCCGAATCAACTAGGTACAAATTAGTCCAAAATATGGGAAAGTACACTAATAACTTTTATTATTTATAATTTAGTCCAAATATTTACAGTTTAGTCCACAGTGACTCATGGTGATGTCATCCATTTTAAATAATATATAAATATATAAAAAACAATTTATCTTTCGAACCGTTCGTCCAAAATTCACAAACTTTATATATTCGTAAAGCTCTTTCCGAGATCTACAAAAAGAGTACCCATACGAATATATAATTTTTATTTTTTTAGTATTCTAACTTACACTGTTGTGTACAATTAAATACACCACTGTAAAAATCCAACATCCAGACCCACATAACGCGCAATATATCCATGAGGAGTTCTGAACAAATGTGACAAAACGTCGTTAATGCTATCTATCTTATGCACATTTCGACTTGACAAAAGAAAAATTGGAAAGAAAATGAAGGGTTCCGAACAAATGAGATTCAAATGAAAAAAAAAATAAGTAAACCAACAAAGGAGCATAGTGTCGAATGATAAATGTTATTGACATAGTTTTACTAATCAGTATGAATCTGGTAAAAAAACTCGTCGCCAACCTAAGTCATTTAAATCTCCCATATATTTATTATACAAAAGCAACAAATTTTAAATAGTTGTTTATGTGGTCAACCAAATGAGAAATTCTGCTTTAAAAGTTGAGGAATAATGTTGTTTGGTAGGATACTGAACTCACATGAGAAAAACTCATAATACCTTCGACACATGAAAAACTCACCTAAGCAAGCCTAATGCACAAAATCTTATTATCAGCTAAGACCAATATTAAGGTAGTCAGCATAAATGGGACCAATTATACAACTAGACCCAATACCTTGCACCGTGTTGCATCATCTTGGACTTCAAGTGTAGCAACATAATTTGGGGACTCATCTCTATCATCTCTGACCTTCAATACACCTGCAATCGAGATAAAGAAAAAGGTTGAGAACTTGAGATACTAACAGATAATCTGTCTGTTCAAACTCTATAAGAAGACATGATACTCCATACAACAATAAATTACTGTTTCCTTTAAGTTTTACACTGCAAGCAACAATATAATATGTTTTCCTTAAGGTACCAATATTGTACACCAAAGAATCAGCCTTATTTGAGTAAACTCAACCTAGAAGGATGAAAATTAGCTGGTGTAACAATAGAATGGGCACAAACATTTGTTTGGAACATTTTTAAACATTCAATCACAGGTGTATAATTATGTGCACATTAACAATCAACATGTGTACAATTATGTGCATATTAACCATCAAAATGTGTATAACTATGTGCACATTAACGATCAACATGTGTACAAATATGTGCACGTCAACTAATAGGTGTACAACTATGTGCACATTGACGATCAACAGGTGTACAACTATGTGCAATTCAAATAACATGTGTATAACTATGTGCACATTAAAGTCATTGTACAATCATGTAAACCTTAAGAATCAACATGTGTACAACTATGTACACATTACCAATTCAATATCAAAAAAGTTGAAAGTCAGTTAAAACTCACCCCCCCAAGCAAGAAGAAGTAATTTCTGGTAGAAGATAGTTGACAATTCTGAATGAGCCTTCAGTCAAGAACCATCATTCACATGCTTATATACATTTATAATCAACATGGGACATGAATTTGCATTATCCCACATAATACATGCATAATACGTCTAAATTGGAAGAAAAAAAATACAAATTAATAAGCGGGCTATCATCCTTACGGCTTATTTATTTTCATTCAAACGGTATACACTTTAATTACACTTTTAACTACATAAAACAATGAACATTAGCATTTTTGTACTGGTCAATTGGATTCGACATGCTTAAAGTGACAATATCTGCACATTTTGATGCTACAGTTCGTAAACTAAATACAAGCTAAGTGTTGTAACTCGAAGAAATGTACCTTTATATGAAGATTCAAGAAGGAAATTAGCAGGAAAACCAATGCCAACACCAGCAAAATTGTACCAAAACGAAACCCAACACCGCATGCAGCCAATAACCTCAGGACCAAAACTAGTACCCCAACCAACACCACATCCAATCCTTAATCTCATACCCCGAGATGCTCCAGTAGTTGGATGAAATGGATTTCAACTCTCATCTCTCCTAAATAATCCCTTTATTATCATCAGGACCTACAAACGAACAAAACAAAAATAATTCCATAATCAAACTTATATGCAGATTAATGATCAACAGGTGTACAACTATGTACACATATAAAATTAAACATGTGTACAATTATGTACACAGTAAAAATAAACATGTGTACAATTATGTACACGGTAAGAATTTTAGCATCAACTAAGGAATTCATTTCAAAATTTAAAGTACCTAATGTAGGAACAATCCAAAGGAAATGAATCAATCTAAAATTTTGTAGAAGCATTCATGATTGCTAAAGGCGGGTACGTACCAATATTGTTAAAGAAATCAATCTATGGCTTTGAGGTCAGTACCACCAACACAGTGATTAGCACATATAAAGGCAAAGCAAGAGCTCCAACCAAAAAAATTAAGGAGAGAAAAGTTGATATCTTGTGGTTTTTGTTATTGATGCATGGACAAGGACGACCTTGGGAGTGTGGAGTTGGCTAGCTTTTCATTCACCTTCACTGGAAGTGGTGGCATCTACTTCATTATTCCGGACATATCTTTCAAGCTGTGCAACATGCAAATAGATCGGAAAAATTAAAATACATATCAAAATAAAACACATGACATCTTAATAACAAATTGAGATTTTGAATATCAAATTCAATGTCATCCCTGGTCACCTGTCGGTTGATACTTAGATAGATAGATAACTAAATATCAGCAATCCATTCGTGATGGAGTACATATAGGAACTTATATGTAAAGTGAAGAGGTGAATAGTGGAGTAAGATACTGGTCACAGAAGTTGTAAAAAAAAAGAAAAAAAATGGAGGTCCAACAACTTATGGGAATTTAAGATTGGAGAAAAACATCAAACAACATAACTCCTGAAGTCATAACTATATGGCACCGTCGGAAGCAGTTCCTGTGAGTTTGGCCTTGTCGAACTCACTAATGAACAGTATGGGAAATCAGTATCTAAGTTGTTTTTAAATTCAATTCTCGTTTTAGACTAGCTGAGGTTGTCTAGTACAAAAAGACAAAGAATCTAGACTCATTATACCCTTGTGTGTACGATAATATTTTACTTGTCAATCAATTCCAAACCAAGTTCACATCCACAACTCACTCACAGAAGGACATAATATAAGCATATATGATAATAAAAAAAAGAAAAGAAATGACAACATACTCATTCAAGATGCTAAGAATGTTATTCCGAGTTAGTCCATGGAATCATTTCGGCTAATTCATTCACCAATTTTGATGAATTTTTTATTGCAACTCATTGTTCATGTTCCCCTAAAAAATATAAGTCAAGCAACCAAATATTTAGCCACATCAATATGAGCGCACCTAATAGGATGCAAAATTTGCAGATATCATGAATTGGTGTTACGATCTCTCCAAGCTTGACTAGTCTTACCAGCAACATCAAAGACCGACCACCAAAATACGCATGTCTTTCTCAACAAATAACCAAGAACTAGGTGAATGATAACCCCATGCTTCTTGTATTAAAGTGACTACTTCAATTCTGTATGTAAGAGAATTAAGACTCAATGCACGATTCTAGATGATCAACAATCAAAACCAAAGGATTCTCCACAAAAAATCAATAAACCTCTAATAGGTCTCATACAAATCAAAGATATCCATAAACATGTTATTGATTTAATTGATTAAGGAACACAAACACAAAACGACCCACAAGTAAGAAATATACTGACCGGAATAGGATATGATAACCAATCAAAATAAAAACGAATACCTAAAATTAACGCAAAATAAATTGTAATAAGATTTCTTGAGGAAATGTTAGAAACAAACTGCTGATGTAAAATTTAATTGAATTTGAATAACATTTAAAAAAAAAATTTACCAGATCTGTTTGTTGTGAGATCAACATCGAAAGGTTCTTGAGAGTTGAGAGAGAGATGAAAGGTAGAGGAGCTTAAAATGATCTAAAGCTGATTATGAATCAAATTCGAATTCGAGATGAGTTTTTATCAAATTCCTACATCATATATCCTTCGTCTTCAACAAAGGTGGATGGAGAGCTCTTTCGAGAGTATCGACATAAGAAACCATGAAATTGAAGATGATTATGACGGTGGAAAAATTAGAGTGTGTTTTATGGGTATTTTGTCATCAAAAAAAGAACATTTTGGACTAAATCGTTCAAATTCGGACTGACTCGTTCAGGATCTGGCAAATTTGGACCTCCTAGTACTAGGCCTGAGGGGACAGGACTAGAGTGTCTAAAGCCCAACTAAAATGGGATTAAATGTTAATTTCTACTCTCAAAAAGATAGATTGATCTTGTTATATTTTTTTGTCCCCGTTAACCTTGACCTTAGCTTTCAGTCTCATCAGTGTCACCACTAACTACAAGAAGCATACACGTCAAATCTGTAAAGCTAATTGTATGCGCCCCATCCTTCACTTAGGCATGCTTCTACCGACCACTTAATAGTACCTGATTTAAGAAACAAGTGAAATCCATTTTCTTGCAATATGACCCTAACTTTCAGAATATCTCACAAACAAGAGGTACAATGGTGTTACTTTAATGTAAATGAAGGTTGAATTTCGTTCAAAAAAAGAAAAAAGTTAAATGTGTAAAAGGACTACGGGTTCCTTAAAAACACATGAGCATCGTGGAAATGCCTGAACGATGGTAAACATGCATATACAATTACTATGCGTGGTCCTTATCAATTGAATAGCAACAACACAACCACCGAAACTTCCGGTAGGGCCAAACGTATATGTTGGATTTATCACCAGTTTCACACTTGCATAGACATTAACTGTGGTCGCCAATTTTCACACAGTTTGTCACAATCCACCATGACCATCTCACAACTAAACTGGTTTAATAGATACATGGTCCTCAACATAAAGTCATAAACCCTAGTATGATGAGTATTTGACGTAGCACACCCGTACCTAGCTAGTCGCTGCTGAAACTCCCCATTCGCAGTAATTGTTGCTTGCACTTGATAAAAAGAATTGGAAATGAATGTATTTCTTTGGAAATTTTTGTCAAGCACTTAATTTGGAAAGCACGACAGGTTTTATTGGTCCGTATTTTAAATTTAAGCTACACCCATTAATTTTGCCGATAGTCGATGCAAATATAATCGAACAAAAATAAAACGCGAGTAAGTTATTCCTATTATAAAGGTAAAACAATATAACACGGAAAAGGAAAAATACAAGACACCAGAAGTTTAGTTAACAAGGAATACTGCACCTGCAGAAAAACCTCGAGATCTCGTCCAGCTTTGAACACCATATTGTATTCAACCGCTACAGACACTAGCTTACGACCACACCTCGGACTGGAATGCAGTTGAGACCGAATTAACCCTTCAAACAATTCAGTTGTAGTCTTGTTCCTTACGCCTCTTGAACCTCGCAAGATTTTGCACACTTAATTCCCTTAGATGACGCCCTTTACAGCCAAAGAGTTGCTTCAACCTCAGTGAAGACTTTTAATACTTTACTAATCTACCTCTAATAGACAAGCCTATTTGATTTCCCTTTTGATTCTTCTATCTAGGTTTGGAAATATGTTTGCAGTAGACAAGGTCCACCAAACCTCACAAATCTATAACACTTATACGCGGTTACTGGGAAGCCCGGATTACTAACCACCTCTCAAGAAAAATCCAAACAACTCAAAGATGAGTTTAGTTATATATCTTGAGGAATCATAAAGTTTTAGACAAAGAGAACTTTGTGATTTCTATCTATCTCATTCCTGATATGGGAGTTCTAAAACCTCAGAGATCAATAAGAACAAGATCCGGATATACGAACTATTAGGAAAAAGATAGTCTGACAGGGCTTCATGAATCCCTAAATTAGGTCTTCAAATTCCTAACCTAATTACATTTTTCAGAGGAAACCTAGGTTATAGAGGATGACTCTAGCAAGCAACTAGGGCACAAGAGTGTCAGGGATTGAGAAATATTGTTGCAAGAGTCTCTTTATTTATAGATTTGCAGGGCTCTAGATAGCTTGATATCCAAGCGAACACTTTCTCAGTTTAGATAAAATTCTTATTAGGGATTCATGTAAGCATGTGAGAAATGGGTTATAGAGGACGACTCTAGCTAGCAACTAGGGCACAAGAGTGTCAGGGATTGAGAAATGTTGTTGCAAGAATTAATAGATTTTCAGGGCTCTAGAAAGCTTGATATCCAAGCAAACACTTTCTCAGTTTATATGAAATTCTTATTAGGGATTCATGTAAGCATGTGAGAAGTTCTCCTTGAAATTATACAGAAGAATATATATTATGGTCCAGGATTCTGGAACCGAGCAAAATGAAATGTTGGCAAGTATACCTATTGAATTTACAAGCATACATGGTACTCAATAACAATCAAGACTTAAACCATGATCCACAATCTCAAGAGATTTTTTGAAAAAGGTTGTTTTAGAAGTGTTTATGAGAGTTGTAGCAAAGCCGAACATATTTGTAAAATAGTTCGTGAGTTTTTGATTAAAACAAAATTGGGTAGGTATGCGTACTGGGTATGCATACCTATGGACAGTCAACGAACTCATGCTCCAAAGGTACGCATACCGGGTATGTGTACCCTAGTCAGTTCACAAACTTAGATCCCAGTGGTATGCGTACATCCTCCCATTCCTGAACTCATATCAACAAGGTACGTGTACCTGGTATGCGTACATATCATATTCACAGAATTTAGACTGTTCTGAAAACTACCTTTAAAGGATTTGAAACATTCCCAATATCCATAGGCATGAAAATATCATTGCTTGAGAAATTTCCAAATAATCAACTTGAAACAAAAAATTTTTATGAACAATAAATTGTTCTTAACCAAGATTGTTAAGGATCTAAGAACATCTAATGTTTGAATCATATTTCGAGAGATTTATCAAGACAAGCTTGACTTGAAGTTTCTTATTTACAATATTAAATATACTAAAATCATACGACATAGTCTCATAAGATAGAACGGTAAGTGCATGTCGTGAGTAAATAGGATGGTTCAATCTTCAGATACCTCTTTCTTGATGAAGTTCTCGCAGATGTCATCGTTGGTTCTTCAGTCTTCAGTCTTCAAGGGTTATCCAGTGATGTTTGAAAATCAATTATTGTACTTGATTCCTAGTGCGAGACTTGACTTTAGAAGGTTAGAAATCAAGATATAGTTTTGTGCAACTAACATTGAAAACATGCTTTAGATAGCAAAACTTGCGAGCTCAACCGAGCTATGGTCTAACAAGTTCAAGAGCCTAGTTATGAATCTTATGATCAAAGGCGTTAATAAGTTCAATAATCAACACTTTCCAAATAGAATTTTATGTGAAATCAGTTCAACTTGGATTTATAAAACGCCCTTTTATTAAGTCATCGAGTTATTGATTTGTGGACTAACTGTCGTACCTACTCAATGACCTATTTACCTAGATTATGCCTACAAAATGATTAGAAAAAGGTCAGGTTTAAATTTAACAACCAATGTTAAATGGGATTAATATGGACATGGATTATAAATAAGAGATCAGTTAAATTATAACTTGACTTCCAAAGCCTTCAAAAGGATATAAGAATCCTTGGCAAATGATTTAGGAATTGATTGCGGAGTCAAAATAGCAACCCGG
Organism: Papaver armeniacum; assembly: GCA_023531295.1. Lineage (NCBI taxonomy): Eukaryota > Viridiplantae > Streptophyta > Magnoliopsida > Ranunculales > Papaveraceae > Papaver > Papaver armeniacum. The sequence goes on along the minus strand of JAJJWW010002117.1, from coordinate 29,574 downwards.
AAGAATGTACCCGTGTGTTTTAAAACAGGGGTCATAATTGTGCAACGGCCAAATACCGTTATAACTTACTAGTAAGACCACATGTACGATGCACATGCTTGAATTTGATTCTTTTAACAACACCAAATTTGATAATAATGAGAGAAAAAAATTCTTAAAATAAAAATTTAATATTCTTATTTGTACTCATTACGTAGATAATTCGAACAACTTTCCAAATATACTAATTTTGTAAAAATCCGATGTGTATTTTGAAAGATATCTAAGTTTTTAATTTTTTGATCTATTTTTAAAACAATGGCATTCCTGTGAATATACAAACATTGATTCCATGTATATCTTCACTCTTGAATACATATGCATAGTAGTGGTTGAAATTTATGGTCATATTAGTAATATCATGGTGACACCAAGTTATTTTGTCTTTTTGTGACCAACAAAAAAAAAAGGCTTCAACAAAAAAGGGTCTTCTCATTTTCACCCTTTTATACATATGTATAGTAGTAGTTGATATTTAAGGTCATATTAGTATATCAGGGTGACCCCAAACTATTCTGTCTTTTTGTGACCAACCAAAAAGAAGGCTTAAATGCTTCACCAAAAATGGGTCTTTTCTTTATTATACAGTAAGATAACTAATAACACCAACTTCATTTTCTAACTTTCTCTCTCTACTCTCTAATAGAGCATAGCTCGGTTGAACCCACCAAGCGTTGGTATGTCAAGTTTGGTTGTCATATTTTAGTGAATCAAAACTCAATTAAAGAGTCGCTTGATTATATACTAGAGACAACTTCGTATAGGTTAGGCTAGAAAGATTAGGATTATGAGACATACAAGTATTACTCGAAGACTTGAAGAATGTGAAGAAGTAACAAGCTACATCGACGACATCATCCTTCCTTTTGAGGTTAGTAATATTGTGATTTGAACTATTTCATTCCTAACGTATCTTTCAAGTCGTGCTATATTGAAAACATAATTGTGAAGATGTGAATGATTATACTCTAGTAGACATAGTGTTAAGGAATTAGAATACGAAGTATAACACTTATCTTTTGAACTTCGTATATAAGACATCAACAGAATCGTTTGAATGCTATTGTGATTATGTGTATGGGTAAAGGTGAAGATTTCATCCTAGGAAACAATGTTTACATTTGTTTAAAGGAAGTACATTCATGAACTAGTTTTATGAATTGAAAGGGAAATCGCTAGGCTTATTGGTATTGTTATTCATTGCATATCTTTGGATTACCAATATGTGTAAGTTAATATAACCGATCATAAGTTGTTGTGTATCTTGGTAAAACTAGTCACAATGCCTGACTTATGTATTGGTATGACTTTTATTAGTGTAATCGATCCTAAGTAATCACTTAAGATGGTATGATCGATATTTGTAATTGGTGTAACCGATCCTAGTAATTGGTGTGACCAATCATAAAAGAGTTGTGTAATAGATCCTTGTAATTGGCGCAACCGGTCCTGGTAATTGGTGTAACCGATCCTAAAGACTAGTGTAACCGATCACAAGTAATACCATGAGAATATGGTAACCGGTCCTGGTAATTGAAGTAACCGATCCTGGTAACTGATGTAACCTGTCCCAGTAACCATATTAAGGTAGAACCAATCCTTTTGTTTGGTAGAACCATAAACCCATGATTAGTGTATTGATATTTGATCAATCACATAGTTCTTGGAATTCAGATGAAACAATTCTAACTTGTTTGGAAGTGTGGTATAATCGGTTTCAAGATTGTAAATATGAAAAAAGATTTACAAAGGAAAAGATGTCTACATACTTTGAACATGTTCAGTAACTCTTATCTTTTATTGTTCAAAGATATTCCTTAATAACTCAAGGAGATCCCGAACCGAAGTAAATTGAGAATCTTTTAATTAAGGATGTTAATTTTATATGCTTTTAATTACCAGCAATTAAATACATATCTCTGGAAAATAAAAATTGGTAATGTGCATTTACTAATTGGAGATTTTCTAGTGAGATTTCGGTAATATTGGACAGAGCATTTCCAGGAATTATGAAAACCGATTTTGGTCATTTATTGCATATCTTAAGAATATTTCGGTTTTGGAAATTCCTTGGTGTCCAAACATCATTGGTCTGTAAATACCCAAGTTTACATTTCGAGCAAACTATCCTAAGAGCCAGCAAAACTACCTTGTTGTGTTGTTACTGGTGGATCCGTCTATTCGGAAAGGAAAGTACCCTAATTAGGCGAAATCTCTTACAACCGCTCGTTTAAAGACTTCTGTGGGATCAAAAAGCTCTACGAGTACCGTTGGTGGGAAACTAGATAATTGCAGTATTATTAGTTTTCGCTTTGATTTGATTGACTAACGGTTGTTGAACTTTGATTGCACCTAGTTTGTTTATTCTTGAGAATCTTCTCTTCAGATATAAGATTCACTCAAACAAGATCGAAGTGTCGATGTGATCTTTAGAACTGTTTGTAGATCTAAAGACGTCTTGTGATAATCTATTATTAACAGACTCCGTTCTGTGCGTGATTGATCACAAGAGATTCAAGTTGTGTTGTGCAGGTGTTTATTAAAGATATAAGAAGATTTCTGATTTGGTTTTTATATCTTTGGTGTGCACAAAACTTGATCGGCTGGGATCCAACTAATATCAGATTTATTCGATTAATTAGTTGCGTGAGATCGGTAGCAATAATATATCTCTTGAGTTCTATTTGATTGTTATAAATCCAGATCTTATTACTTCGGTAATTGAAGATTGGATTGATCTAACCAGGCAAAGGAGTTTATTGATTAAACGGAAGAGCCTTTGCATATGACTTGAGATATCTTCATTGGAAAGAATCAATATAGTTGTTACCAAACAGATTTGTTGTTCCTTTACTGTTTGGAATACGATCCAAAGGAATTGTTCCAGTGCATGCACTCATTGAAAGTCGGAAGTGCGTGGATACTGAAGAAACTAAGTTAACTAGGGTTAGTTGCTTGGTCTCAACTATACGAAGTTGGTTTAGATTTTGTATAGCGGCTTAATTTTGAGAGTATTCAACTCTGGACTAGGTCCCTGGGTTTTTCTGCATTTGTGGTTTCCTCGTTAACAAAATCTTGCTGTGTGTTTTACTTTTCTATTTCTGCAATTATAATTGTTTATTATAATTAAAATAAATTGCACTTTGTATGTTAATAGGGCACTTGATATTGATCCTATTGGTTTCGGTTATTACCGTACCTTTTATCAAGTGATTGATGAGTGCCAAATAGTGCATATTTATACACCTTTTATTGGCATTTTACTCATCTTTTGCGCTTAGAAATCGAGATATTATCCCATATTCTCGTATTTTCCTTGTTTTCAAGAATAAATATTTGTATTAATTAATTTTGTGTTTTTAGGTAATAAATAAAGTCCGAAGAAATCGAGGAGCCAAAAGAGCGAAGAATTGGAGTCGAGCATCTATGGAGCAGAAAGCCAAACCATAGCGCGCCAATTCAGCTTGCAACCCAACAAGTAGCAACTCATCTACAAGACATGGGCCCAAGCTATCCATCTCCGACCCGTGACCCGGATCCGAGTCCATCATTCCTGAGCCGTTAAGATCTTCACTCGCCACATCCTACGCTCGCTCGGCCTTGCACATCAACGTTTGATGCTCTCGCTCAATAGCAGAATCACCAGCTTGTATCCTGAGCCGTTCAGATCTCTATCAGCTCCATCCTACGCTCGCTCGGCCCGTCTCATCATCACTCGATGTATCTGCCTCACACCAAAAATACCTAACCCTATACCCATCGAGACAAACTCATTTTCTTCTCCATTTCTCTTTCTTCTCCATACCGACAAGCGGTTCAGCCCATCTCCTCCCCCATACCTCCTCCACCCGACCAACGACCACTTGACCACCATCATCCTTTCTCCCTGACAACAACACAACCATAACCACCTTCTCTACCACCCTAGGTTCACCCATCTCCACCTTTAGCTTCTCTCATAACCTAGAAGCTAGGGTTGAGATGATTGAAAACTAGGGTTTGTACAACAGTCGAAGCATGGATGAATTGACAAGAGGAGAAGGCGATTCAGAGTATGGGTTTGATTTAATTTCTTTTTTATAATAAATTAGGGTTTGATATTTTGAATCTTGATGCATGTATAAATAGAACCGAACTGGGTTGATAGAAGGCATGCCTGGATTAGCCAGAGCATCCTTGTAGATTTAATTTCTGTTATTTGTCATTTTTAATTTAGCTTGCTAGGGTTTCAATGAAACCCTAATTCATGTTGTACTAAACTCTGTTGAGTGTTCTTGAGTGTTTAATGTATTAGATACTTTCAATTCTAGCACCCAACGCCTTTCTTTCACAATGCATGCCAAGTATGCATTGTAGTCGAGGTATAAATGTGTTGTGTGTCTTTGCGACTTAATCCTTAGAGTTAAAATGCTAATTCTTTTGACTAGTTGTGCTTAATTAGACAACTAGTGCTCTAGGTTAGTGCCTTAGGCGATAATTGAATTATCATTAGGTGAAACTCCTTAGCTAGGTGAAGGAATTGACACACCTCACTTGTCTACCATAGGAACAAGAAACTCAACATTAGTTAAACACATGATAGGAATTAGTGGTGGAATTGAAGACCTTAGCATCCCTTTGTCACTGTTTTATACCTTAGCTTAGGTTCACACCATTACAACTCAGCCGTATCGGCACAAAACCCCTTTTGTTACTCTGTCACCCTTGAAACTCGGTCTAGAGCAAGCCTTAGATCATACAAGAGCACCACAAGTCTCTGTGGATCGACCCGTACTTGCCGCGTCTCCGATAGACGCCGTGCACTTGCGGTTATCACCATAGGCCATAAAATATACACATTCCGAGGCCTACCAAGTTTTTGGCGCCGCTGCCGGGGACTTGGCGCGTGCCCTGTGATCAATTGCTGCCTTTACTGAGTTCATTTCATATTTGTATATACTCACCTTACATTTTTGTTTTTAATCCTGTTGTTAGTATAATTTAGCCCTGAATTAGTGTAACTTAGTTTAATCTGCATTTTAGCTTAATATTCCATCTACATTGTAATCCTTAGCGTAATATTCTGCTTCATTTTTTTTTAGTTCCATCTGCTAGTCTCTCTCTTAGTCTTGCTTACATCTCATCTATTAATTGTCTATCTGTGCATAGTGCATTGTAGTTTTGCATTGTAGTTCTTATTTTATCATTGCATCTAGCTGTAGTTCTCATCTGTTAATTGTCTATCATTGCATTTTATCATTGCATTTAGCTGTGCATAAGTTCTCTGTTGAAGCATCTGTGCATTTCTGAGAACTGATCTTCTCTCTTGAGTTCACAGGTACTTGCAAAAGCTGTGTGAGCAGCTGAGCCAACCCAGGGAAAGACAAGGATCAGGACAATACAAACCATTGTGGCTGAAGCGGGCTGACCTTGCTGCGCATTCTCATCCTTGAGGTTAGTAATTGAACATGTATGCTCTGTGCCATGTATGCTCTTGCACTTGTATGTGACCTTATCTCCCAAGTAAAGTCAACTGTGATAGTTGATATCAACTACCCCAGTTGACTCCAACACATCTGAGCATAGGCCTTGAGCATAGCCTTGTGTGCATGCTCCAACTTTGTTGTGCAAACTCGTTGATAGGCTGTGTCAACCGAGTTTTTTTAGCTCCGTCTGTGCACTGTGTGCATACTGACGAAATCAAGGTAGCCAAAAGTCAGGTCTTTGCCAATCTTTAGTCTGTGCTTAGTTGCTTGGAATTCCATTGGAGAGCTAAACTGCCAAGCTTTAGCCAAAAGCTGTGCTGCCAGTGTTGACCAAACCCCTTGCATGCTCCTTCCCCTGGGCTCTCTATACAAGACCTGAGCATAAGCTGTGCTGCCAGCACCAGCTCCAGCCCCTGCAGCTGTAGAGCTTGAGTGCAACCTGGTTAGCCTAGGTTAGCTGTAGCCTAAGCATAACCCTGAGCATAACCTTGCTGTGCTGCATCTTTAATCTGTGATATACTCCTTTGAGCTATCTACCTGAGCTGCACATAAATTGAACTCTGCCAAACTGAGCTGAGCAGCTTGCTCTTTGCACCAAACCAAAGCCTACCTAACTGGGCCGTATGCAAACTGAAACCCAGTTCTACTTGAGGCCAATCAACCTAGGCCTGCTTTGTGCCTTTCCACCGGGTTGTGCACTGGGTCTGTTACATACACAGGCTCGCTTCGCACCAAACTCAAGCCCACTTAACTTAGCTGCATAGTTGGGGTACATGTGCAAGATCAAGCCCACAAGCCAAGTTTTTACACAACCACTTGGCTTAAACCAAACTAAGCCCACGATTACACTCGGGCTGCACATTCCCAATAAACCAAATCAAAACCCACATAAACCAAACTTTCCTCATAAAACCAAACAAGCCCACACAACTAGGCTTCCCACTTAAACCAAAGAAACCCAATAAACCAAAGCCCATTTTCATGTTGATGTTTCTGTACATTATCTTTTGGGTTGATCCTCAACTCTTTAGATTATTAGTGTATGCTGAATTTTCATTGTATATATGCAGTAGGACTTGTTAAATTTTTCTTTTCTTGAATTGGTTGAGTCTTCATGCGCATATATTATGCTAATCCGATATGATCTCCGTTGAGAATGTTGGATTCTAGCATTGACTAATGAAGCTCAACCTTGCTCCCTTAGGACATCCTAATCTCTTCCCTTTTCTCTTATCAAAGATAGTTCTCTCGGTATGTGATTTGTTTAAATTTTTTTATATGTAGACACATTGAGGACAATGTTTGATTTAGGTTTGGGGTGCATTTGCATATAGAGTTTTTTTTTTTTTAGTCTTTTTAATCTTTTTTTAGTCTTTTTAATCTTTTATTTAAAAAAAAAAAAAAAAAAAAAAAAAACTCTTTTTGTAAAAACCTCCAACTTTTAGAGATTTTAGAGTCACTAGCATGCTTCTAGCTATGTTTACATAGAGAATCTGACCGAAATAACAGAACTTGGAAGTATCGGAAAACACAATCGGGTTTCTTAGTTGATTAGAGCGTTAAAGTTGGATTTAACCATACCTAGAGCGAATTAGGTCTTTGTTTAGATATTCGGTAGTAGAATTGTGATCAACCATAGTGGAGACTACCCATTTTACATCAAGTGAGGCACCAACCTTCAATTTTTGCAACTTTCTAGAAAAGTCTGTTAGAGTGTGTGTCACCGTACGTCAATTCCGGGTAGGAATGGTGAGCTACCCAACTTCGCACCACTTTCAGCACTACTTTTGATCTCTTGAGTGCTAGTTTTTGTCAATCATGAGGGTGACGTCTAAGATGAAAACTCCTTTTAAATATCGATTTACAGATTAGCATCACTCTCTCTCAAATCAGCAAGACCCATAGAAACACATCATCGTCAACAAGCGGAGCATCATCAGAATATTGAAAGAAAAATTGATATAGTCCAAGGTTTACGTGCAACAAAGAAAAAGAAAAGAAAATAGGATGAGAATTAATGAAGTTTGTGAAAAATTGAGTTTATCGTTTTATTGTAACCAAAAAAAAAAAAAAAAAAAAAAAAATCAAGTTTTTGTAAAGTTCGGAAGTTCGTCATCATCAACGATTGAAGACCGAAAGATTGAAGACGTTTCTATGGTTCCTATGAGAGAGTGATATTAATTGTCGATCGGGTGAGAAGTGAGTGAGTACTCCCACCCTTGCTAATGGTTGATTTCCTTCCTTAGAGATCATCGAGAAAAGATTCTTTTTGTCCACACTTCTCGTGGAGTCTCCGATTTTATTTCGGAAGGTTATCCTTCTTACCTACAACGTGTGCAAGATTTCTCTCTTTATTCTGCTGCCTGCACACATGAGAGACTAAAAAAGCGATCTTTTTGAGTGCAATTATCATAAAATCCTAATGGTGAGGCAGAAGTTGAGACTTATGATCACAATCGAATCCGAATTCTTTCATATGGTATGGTTACTTCTCGCTCGGACTTAAGGATGAGAATGCATTCTTTGGTAGTTCTAACTTCATTACTAGCATGCGAAACTCTATATACTCATAGCTTCTTGGAGGCTTGAGACTCTTTTACACTCTGAAGTTGGAGAAGGTTTTGTGGGTACACCTGCTCTGGTAAACCCTCACGAGACTACAACTCGTCCACTAGGGACACCTAGGGGTTTAAAGGCTTAGTGCATACGCTAAATGCATTCAAGAGACCTACGACAGTGGTATAGTTAGGATTTCCTAATTTCTGTTTCACTTGAGGACAAGTAAAATTCAGGTTTGGGGGTATTTGATGAGTGCCAAATAGTGCATATTTATACACCTTTTTATTGGCATTTTACTCATCTTTTGCGCTTAGAAATCAGATATTATCCCATATTCTGTATTTTCCTTGTTTTCAAGAATAAATATTTGTATTAATTAATTTTGTGTTTTTAGGTAATAAATAAAGTCCGAAGAAATCGAGGAGCCAAAAGAGCGAAGAATTGGAGTCGAGCATCTATGGAGCAGAAAGTCCGAAGCTCACAAGCAAATGTTGCAACCCAACAAGTAGCAACTCATCTACAAGACATGGGCCCAAGCTATCCATCTCCGGCCCGTGACCCGGATCCGAGTCCATCATTCCCGAGCCGTTAAGATCTTCACTCGCCACATCCTACGCTCGCTCGGCCTTGCACATCAACGTTTGATGCTCTCGCTCAACAAAGAATCACCGACTTATATCCCGAGCCGTTCGGATCTCTATCGGCTCCATCCTATGCTCGCTCGGCCGTCTCATCATCACTCGATGTATCCGCCTCACACCAAAAATACCTAACCCTATACCCATCGAGACAAACTCATTTTCTTCTCCATTTATCTTTCTTCTCCATACCGACAGTTGCAGAGCCCATCTCCTCCCCCATACCTCCTCCACCCGACCAACAGCCACTTCAGCCACCACCATCCTTTCTCCCTGACAACAACACAACCATAACCACCTTCTCTACCACCCTAGGTTCACCCATCTCCACCTCTAGCTTCTCTCATAACCTAGAAGCTTGGGTTGAGATGATTGAAAACTAGGGTTTGTACAACAGTCGAAGCATGGATGAATTGACAAGAGGAGAAGGCGATTCAGAGTATGGGTTTGATTTAATTTCTGTTTTATAATAAATTAGGGTTTGATATTTTGAATCTTGATGCATGTATAAATAGAACCGAATCAAGGTTGATAGAAGGCATGCCTGGATTAGCCAGAGCATCCTTGTAGATTTAATTTCTGTTATTTGTCATTTTTAATTTAGCTTGCTAGGGTTTCAATGAAACCCTAATTCATGTTGTGCTAAACTCTGTTGAGTGTTCTTGAGTGTTTAATGTATTAGATACTTTCAATTCTAGCACCCAACGCCTTTCTTTCACAATGCATGCCAAGTATGCATTGTAGTCAGGGTATAAATGTGTTTTGTGTCTTTGTGACTTAATCCTTAGAGTTAAAATGCTAATTCTTTTGACTAGTTGTGCTTAATTAGACAACTAGTGCTCTAGGTTAGTGCCTTAGCTGATAATTGAATTATCATTAGGTGAAACTCCTTAGCTAGGTGAAGGAATTGACACACCTCACTTGTCTACCATAGGAACAAGAAACTCAACATTAGTTAAACACATGATAGGAATTAGTGGTGGAATTGAAGACCTTAGCATCCCTTTGTCACTGTTTTATACCTTAGTTTAGGTTCACACCATTACAACTCAGCCGTATCGGCACAAAACCCCTCTTTTGTTACTCTGTCACCCTTGAAACTCGTCTAGAGCAAGCCTTAGATCATACAAGAGCACCACAAGTCTCTGTGGATCGACCCGTGCTTGCCGTCTCCAATAGACGCCGTGCACTTGCTTATCACCGTAGGCCATAAAATATACACATTCCGAGGCCTACCAGTGATCACTTTGTTGTTGTATTATCTTGATTCCATATCCATAGACGATCACACAAAGTGTATTGGTTTTCTCCACTTGCCTTTGATATTTAATTCACGAGTTAGGCCAGTTCGGACTAACCCTATATCAAGTGGACACTGTGTTGAAATAATCCTTGAGTGATTGTTGCTCCAAGAGGTTTATACACAGTGGGTCTTGTATAGGTTGTGATCAAAATAAAAGATTGTGGTATATTTGGGTACCCTCGTCTTTTCACTCTCGTTACTCCTTCTTCTTCCACAGAAAACCCTAGCCGTCTCCTTCCTCCACCGGGTCGGATTTGGTCCGTTTTTGGCCTTCTTTTGATTCTCAGAACTATGGGTTTTCAAGTACATCACAGTTCTTCTCCGATTTGGGTTAGATTTAGCTTTCATTGGCAGGATCTACATGGATTGGAAGGTTCAAAGTTGTTATCAAGTTTCTGGGGTTATTACTTCATTATTGAAGCATCTCTTCTTTAGGAAGACTAAAATTCAAAATGGTTGGATGTTAATCTGAAAACCAATTCTCCCGATTCTAACGAATCTCTCTCTTTTATACAAGAAATTGGTACATTTGCGGTATGTTGATCTTTCTCCTCTTGGTGTATTAGCTATTTTTCAATTTTTATGTATTTTCTACTTGTTGTTCTTTGTTGTTGATGTACTGGAATCCAATGTAATTGCTCCTTTGTTATGAAAAAAAAAAAAAAGGTAAGATAACCAATACAACAACTCCTTTTTCCTGCAAAGCCTCCCTTTTCTCCTCAGTCCAGAGAGAGAAAATATAGGATCAATATCAACAGTTCAACACCGAAGAAAGAATTCTCCAAGATCGTGTGTTGGGTAATCAGACTTAATTTTCCTAACATTTTTAGGGGCAACTAATAAAACAAAATATATTCACCCAAACCTAAAATGAATATACCCCTTATCTCCCTTTTTTTCATAATGGCGAATCTATCATTGACGATCGGTAGATAAGTTTACAATCGAGAGAAATTGCTTATTTTTCTAAAAAATCAAAAAAAAATGTTTTCAATTTTTTTCATTTTTTTATTAAATTTTTATTAATCCTAATATATCGGTAGTTTCGACAATTTTAATTACTACCGATTATATGATAAGCCCAAATAAATTTTATTTTTCTTCTTTCATAATCGGTAGTTTCGTCAAGTTATATATCTACCGATTATGGAAGTACCCCAAAAATATTTTTTTTCCAAATTTCCTAAATTTCGAATTTTCTACTTTCATAATCGTTAGTTTGGAAAATTAGTTATCTTAGATTAAAAGTCACCCCAAAATTCATTTTCCCAAACTTGAAAATTTTGAATTTTTTCGACTTTCATAAGAAATACATTTTCCCACATTTGAATTTCTTTCCTTCATAATCGGTAGTTTTGGAAAATTAGTTATCTACCGATTATGAAAGTCGCCCAGATTCAATTTTCCAAAACTTTGAAATTTTCGAATTTTTCTACTTTCATAATTGGTGGTATCAAATTAATTATCTACCGATTATGAAAAAATTAAATTTTCCAAAACATATAAAATTTCGAATTTTTGTTTTTATAATCGGTAGTCTTATCAATTTAGTTATCTACCGATTATGAAAGTTGCTCCAGATTTCAATTTTCCCAAACTTTGATTTTTTTTTTTAATTTTTCTACTTTCATAATCCGTAGTTTTGACAAATTAATTATCTACCGATTATGAATTTTTTTTTCCCAAACATATAAAATTTCGAAATTTTTATTTGTAATCGGTAGTCTTGTCAATTTAATTGTCTAACCGATTATGAAGTCGTCCCAGAAATACATTTTCCCAAACCTCGATTCATCTTTTTTTTTTTTTTTTTAAAAATTATAATTTTTTTGAGTTTCACTTTTGGATAACAAAAAGAAAATTACAAAAAAATATATTAAAAGAAAATTGAAAAAAGAAAAAAGAAACTAAAAAAAATAGTTTAAAGTTTAAAGGGTAGAAACGTAAATTGAACTAGTAAGGGTAGATTAGTACTTTTACCATATGTAAATACCCCTTATCCTTTGTCCCTAGGTGGGAATAAATAAGTAGCCCTAATTCTTTTTGGGTCGCCGTGAAAATCTCCCCCCTTTTAATAGTAACAAGGGATTGCAAAACTTAAGTAAATATAACCGTTGGATCTCCAAACATTAAAATTCCACCGTTAGATTTCACAAATAAAATTCCGTCCGAACTATTGCTATTGTCCATTAGATCATTAGACTTCCTCTTTCTTATCAGCCGTTAGATTTTAAAGAAGTGGTATAAAGAATGTTTACAGGGACATAAAAGTAAATGCACATTTATATATTTAAAAATCTCATATCTTTTAAACTACATGTCTGATTTCTGTAAATTTTATATATTTGGAAAGCCCTTTAAATTAGCTACGCAATGAGCACAAATAATGATATCAAATTTTTGTTTTTCATTTTTTTAATATGTCTCCAAATCTTATATGTTTTCTCCTTAAAAGTTAGACAGCTTAAAATTAGACATAACTTGGGAAAAAATTGAAAAAATCTACAAGAAAAAAACAAAACAAATGATTGATTCTTAAGTACAAACAACGGATAATTTTTAAATAAAAAAATATACCACCAAATTATTTGGAAAGTAGAGAAATAGCATCGTCGACGTGCAACGCACGTGCTCACTACTTGTGTAGTGTAGCACAGATTAGCAGGTAGCAAACTATTTGCTAGGGTTGTAAAGATAGTTGAAGTTCCGTCAAGAACTTAGTTAAAATCTGATTCTAGGATCTAGATTCTAAGGTAAAAAGATTGATAATCAAACTTGATAATAATATTGATAATAAGATGTCTTTCAAAACAAGAAGGCATTGCCTTTAAATAGGTTCTCAAGAACCGACTAAACAGAAAAGAAAAGGAAAGCTAAACACACTAGGAAAGAAAATACTTGTAAGGCAAGTAAACTGAAACTGACGGATGGGATCAACTGTTATAGTTGATACAAGAACGAGGGATCAACTGTCACAGTTGATACACGCTTCAGGAGTCATTGTCATAGTTGATACGTAAAAAGATGTACTACATCAGGTCCCCTTCTTGAAAGAAACTCGTCCTCGAGTTAATGAATAGAAAGAACTTCATTCTCTCCATGAAAAGTGAAAATCTCTTGCACATTGAATATATTAGAGATGTTCCAATTTGATGGAAGATCAATAACATATGCATTATCACTGATTTTCTTCAAAATCTTGAATGGTCCATATTTCTTCATCTTGATTTTGTTGTAAGTACCAGTAGGAAATCTTTCTTTTCTGAGATGAATCATAACCAATTCTCCTTCATCAAAAGTCTTAAGCCTTCTATATTGATTTGGATATTCCTTGTACTTGTTATTAGAATCTGCAAGCTTTGACTTTACTTCTTGATGTATGAATGAAGCTTTCTCAACAAAGTTATCTGCCTTAGCATTTGATTTACGCAGTTTGGGAAGCACTACCAAATCCAAAATATGATTAGGAACCTTAGAATAAACAATCTCAAAAGGTGTCTTACCTGTGGATCTATTGATTGAAGTGTTATAAGCAAATTCCATATTTGGAAGAAAATTGTCCCATTGCTTCTCCTTTCCTCCAATAACTTTGGCTCTAATCAGATTTCCTAAAGATCGATTAACCACTTCAGTTTGTCCATCTGTTTGAGGGTGAGCAGTTGTACTATACTGAAGTTTAGTTCCTAAACGCATCCATAAGGATTTCCAAAAGTAGCTCAAAAACTTAGTGTCTCGATCAGAAGTAATTGTCTTTGGAATTCCATGCAAACGTACTACTTCTTTGAAAAATAAATAAGCAACATTGGAGGCATCTGTAGTTTTCTTGCATGCTATGAAGTGAGCCATCTTTGAGTAACAATCAACAACCACCATAATAGAATCATTCTTCCTGGCAGTACGTGGTAAACCAAGTACAAATTCCATGCTAATATCCACCCAAGGTGCATCAGGAATTGGAAGTGGAGTATACAATCCAGTGTTTTGAATATGCCCTTTAGATTGCTGACAAACCATGCATTTTTGTACGTACTTCTGAATGTCTCGTTTGATTGAAGGCCAAAAATAACGTTCCTCAACTAAAGCAATAGTTTTATCACGTCCAAAATGTCCTCCCAGGCCACTTCCATGTAATTCTTGGATCAAATGAAGACGTAAAGAACACTGTGGTATACATAAACAATTTCCTTTAAAAAGAAAACCATCTTGAATGAGATAATCATCAACACTGCATGTTGAAGAACCACACTTTTCCCAGAGTTTCTGAAATTCTTTGTCTTCACTATAGAGATCTTTTAAAAAGTCAAAAGCCAAACTCTCATGTTTGAGAGTAACAAGAAGATGAGCTCTTCAACTCAAAGCATCAGCAACTTGATTAAGTTTTCCACTCTGATGTTTAATAGAAAATGTGTACTGATTAATTGTAGATAACCACCTATCATGCATTATGTTGACTTTTGCAGAAGTTTTCAAAAACTTAAGAGCCTGATTATCAGTATTGACAACAAACTCACTGTGAATAAGATAAGTATGCCAATTCTTAATAGCTTGAACAAGAGAAATTAATTCCAACTCATAAGTAGACCACTTCTTCTTTGTATCTGAATTCTTTTCACTATAGTATGCAACTGGATGTCCTTCTTGAGATAATACAACACCTATACCAACAATAGAAGCATCACAATGTATCTCAAAAGGTTTATCAAAATTTGGCATGGCAAGAACAGGAGCGCTACACGATTTTTCCTTGAGTAAATTAAAGTTTTTATCTCGCTTCTTCATCCATTCAAAAGTATCACGCTTCAAACAATCATCAAACCAAAATTCTGCGATAGTACTAAAATTCCTCACAAATCTTCTATAGAAAGATGTTAAATCATGAAAACTGCGTACTTCACGTATAGAACTTGGAACAGGACAATCAACAATTGTTTTTATCTTATAATCATCCACTGAAATACCAGTATCTGACACAACATAGCCTAAGAAAGTGACTCTGTTTGTAAATAATGTGCACTTCTTTAAGTTCACATACAAAATATTGTCTTGAAGTGCCTTAAAAACTTGAGCTAAATGTGTAAGATGTTCTGCTTCACTGTTGCTAAAGATTAAGATGTCATCAAAATAAATAATGACAAATTTTCCAAGAAAAGGTTGCAAAACTTGATTCATGAGACGCATAAAACTGCTAGGAGCATTAGATAAACCAAAAGGCATTACCAACCATTCATATAAGCCTTCTTTTGTCTTGAATGCTGTCTTCCACTCATCACCTTCACGGATTCGTATTTGATGATACCCACTACGCAAATCAAGCTTTTAAACACTTTAGCACCGTAAAGCATATCAATCATGTCATCAATTCTTGGTATGGGAAACCTATATGGTATAGTAACTCTGTTTAAAGCCCTAAAGTCTATACACATACGATGTCCACCATCCTTCTTGTCCACTAAAAAGGATGGACTAGCACAAGGACTTTTGCTAAGTCTTATCAAAACCTTTTGTAACAAATCATCAACCCGACCTTGTAATATCTCATGCTCTTTAGGACTTAACCTATAATGAGGTTGATTAGGAATAGAAGTGCCAGGAATGAAGTATATTTGATGTTGTGGATCTCTAAGTGGAGGTAAAATATTTGGTAACTCAGCAGGAAATAAGTCACTAAAAGAAGACAGTAAAGGTTGTACCTTGTCTGGAATCTCCACCGTAGGTTTAGCAACTTCATGAGAGCTCAAAGAGTGAGTGTTCAAAGAACGAACAATTGTAGCTACTAAAGCAGTCGTCTTCTTGTCTGTTGTTTTTTTGAGTGAATAAGAAGATTGTAAATGCCACAAAACTTTGGTAAATCCATCCTGAACAAAGGTATAAGTATTCTCATAGCATTATGAACAAATTTCGAATATCATATCACATGGTCTTCCCAACAACAAACTTGTTGTAGTCATGTTAATAACATCACACAAAGCATAAACTGAATAGCCAGAAAAGAAAACTTTACTAAGAATTGATGAGTGATTTCTTTGAGTGGAAGAGCTATTTAGCCAACCAATCAATACGCTTTTGGATGAAGAGTAACAAGTAAACCAAGCTTCTCAACCAATTGTGCAGAAACATAGTTTTCTGTACTTCCACTGTCAATTATCATGTTGCAAAGCTTTTCCTCAATGAGACAATGAGATTTAAAAATATGATGCTTTTGAGTAATACATGGTTCAGTGATTAAAACTGGTCGAATTACTCCAAGAAAATCTGCAACATAAGTCTCATGTTCTCGTAAATAATTAAACTCATCAACTCCTAATTCTTCTTATTCTTGTGTTTCTTCTTGAGTTTCATTAATGTAAGCATGAAACTTGCGACAATCACTAGAAGTATGGCCAGTTTAGTTGCACTTGTTATATCTATCTCCTCGAAACTTTGAATAAGGATTAGAGGGTTTAGATAATGGTGGAAATTGTTGCTGAAATTGATTACCTCTAGTATTGCGAACAAAATCTCGTTGTGGAGGAGCCTGAGGCGGATTAGCAGATGATATATGCATTGTAAGAGCAGGTTCTGAAGGAACAGGTGTAGTTTGTTGTTGTTGATATGGTTGGTTTGCACTTCTGTCTTGTGGATCAACAAAGACAGTTGATCTCTGCGAATATGGATCAACAACAACTGTTGAGCCCTTTTCACCCTGGTAACCATAAGAATAGTTATATGGTCTGGCAGCTCTATAAAAATGTTGATAACGAGCTTGTCGTGGAGTTGCTTGTCGAGAAGTATTGAGCACACACTTTTCAACTTTAAGAGATTGATGTATTGCTTCAACCATCGTAAACGCTGATTGTGTCATCCCTTGTTGAATTAAATTGTTCAAACCATCAATAAAACGTGTAACTAATTGTTCTTCGATTTCTTTTAGTTGGTTACGAGCAACCAAACCGTAGAACTTCATTACATATTCTTCAACTAATTTAGCTCCTTGTCGACGGTTTTGAAGCTTGATAAACGATTCTTTTATAATCTTTTGGTAAAAACTTGTCTCTTAATAAAGTTCTCATGCGAGTCCAAGTACATATAGGAGGTTTGTGATACTTATCTCGATCCTCACATAGTGTTCACCACCAAGCGGCGGCTCCACCTTTCGATTTATAAGCGACCGACTTTACTTTAGAAGAGTCGGGGACCTCCATGAATTTGAAAAAGGATTCGACCTCATAAAGCCAGTCCCAAGAATCCTTCTATTTGTAAACAAAATTAGGTATATCAGCCTTTAATTTGTATTCTGGTATATTTCCATAAGAATTCATAGTAGAGTTTAATCTCTTTTCGTCCATCCACTTTTGTAATTCTTGTTCCTCTACTTTGTCATCTTCATCAAGGTTGATAGTCACATTAACTTGTTTTTTTGGGAGTGTTAAGAAAACCTTCCACCGGCTTTGTATGTTGGATGATATGCGAAACATTGCTAGGAATAGAGGTATTTTGAGCAAAAGAAGTGATCTTAACTTTCTTTGTTTCATCATCTTCTTTTTCTTCTGTCTTCTTTTCTCCTTCTTCCTCATCATCTAACTTAGGCATCTCCAAGTCACCAAGACCCACATGTTTCCATAATTTGTCTATACATTCTCCATGCATATCAAGTCTTTTTTCAAATAACTTGTAGCCAATCAATCTTAGTTTCTAGAGAATTAATGGGAGTTTTAAGTTCATCAAATTTGGTTTCAAAAGTCTTAAAGGACTTGAGAATCTCATCAAGATCGGCCATTGAAATTTTCTACCGAAATTTTAGGGTTTTGAGAAGTTGCGGAAGCCGTGTTAGGATCTATTCTAGATAAAAATCTAAAAAAACGTTGTATACGATACCAACTAGTGTAGCACAGATTAGCGGTGTAGCAAACTAGTTGCTAGGGTTGTAAAGATAGTTGAAGTTCCGTCAAGAACTTAGTTAAAATCTGATTCTAGGATCTAGATTCTAAGGTAAAAAGATTGATAATCAAACTTGATAATAATATTGATAATAAGATGTCTTTCAAAACAAGAAGGCATTGCCTTTAAATAGGTTCTCAAGAACCGACTAAACAGAAAAGAAAAGGAAAGTTAAGTACACTAGGAAAGAAAATACTTGTAAGGCAAGTAAACTGAAACTGACGGATGAGATCAACTGTTATAGTTGATACAAGAACGAGGGATCAACTGTCACAGTTGATACACGCTTCAGGAGTCATCTGTCATAGTTGATACGTAGAAAGATGTACTACATCAAAATGCCTGGTTTAATTTTGACAACCGACACAAAAACAATGAAAATGGCTCCCTTTTGGTAAAGTGGGTAAAGACATTGCAAGTTTCTTATTTCTCCTGTGTAATAATCGAGAAAGTTGCCTTATCTTTCTAGTTTCTATAGATTAAGCACATTCGAGATAAAGCCCACGGGAAGGCGCTTTCTCAGTTTATTTGAGCAGGTTGAAAGCCTATTGACATAGTGGGTAGCGAAGGTATATTCTGAGATACACATTCTCCATTTTCTTCTCATTTTACGGATTTAACTCCAGATACACATTCTCCATTTTCTTCTCATTTTACGGATTTAACTCCGCACCGAATAGCGGATAATGGAGGAGGAAGCATTCAAGCAGTTTACATTGCTTTAGCTTTTTACCAGAAAATTCTGTACACTTCATTTCATGACTTTAAACCGGATAAAAATTGTACCGTCATAACATCATCTTTGCTAGACTACCCATCTTATATACGGGCTTATCCCAAGAACTCAGATATTGCATCAGTAGTTTTCTTTGTAGATGATTTCATATTTTCATGTGCTGTACATATTCCATGCCAGCATTTTACCCTTGGCCTAACGGTTCAAAACTGGACATTACAATGTCTTCCATGGCCAGAGGAAATCCTATTTCTCTCCATTTTCATGTTTAACTTAACAATGCCCAGCAATTCAACAAAGTCTGCTTTCAAGATATGACATTAAATTTCTTACATGGCCGGATGAAATCCTTTCTCTCCCTATATGATTTAATTTAACAACCTAGATACCTTAAGACGACAGCCCCAGGGCTTTATATTCTTTTATGCCCTAACCCTAGTACTGTCCTAGTTCTTTCCATCTTCTATTCCCTGACAAGATAGCCTCTTCCTCTTGAAGGCAAGCATATCTGACTTTCACCAGAAACACCATTATATACTCTTCAGAAGGTCCAGGAGATGATAACATTTGCCTGCTTCCTCAGAAAAGTAAAAATTAGATAAAACTCTCATGGGAGTTCATAAATAAATATCAACGTGTAATCCAGTAAACTAAGAAAGCACATCATAACTATAAACACACATATTCATAACACAGTATGATGACTCTTTTAAGAAGATTTTTTTTTTTTTTTGGAGAACAGGAAAACAAAGAGTTAAAATATCTGATGCATATACAGAGATCGAAAAGCCAGTGCACTATTGTAGAGCCCACTTGGAATCGAATCAATCAGCTCATAAACTGACGAGATATTCTAATCATCCTGTAGACCGTTGTCACTCGATATAAAGTTCAATTTACAACTTTTCACCCAATTATCAAGTATTTGGATGATGCAATAATACAAAATCATCCTATCACAGGAACTGGGATTGCAAATTTTAGAATGAGCTAATTTTTTTATTGAGACTAGTGATGCCTTGAATTTTACTCTTTTAACAACACCAAATTTGATAACAATGATAATTGTACAAAAATCGGATGTGTATTTCGAAAGATATCAAGTTTTCACTCGATAAACTGACGAGAATCAATCAGCTCATAAACTGACGAGATATTCTAATCATCCTGTAGACCGTTGTCACTCGATATAAAGTTCAATTTACAACTTTGCACCCAATTATCAAGTATTTGGATGATGCAATAATACAAAATCATCCTATCACAGGAACTGGGATTGCAAATTTTAGAATGAGCTAATTTTTTTATTGAGACTAGTGATGCCACATGTGCGATGCACATGCTTGAATTTTACTCTTTTTAACAACACCAAATTTGATAACAATGATAATTGTACAAAAATCCGATTGTGTATTTCGAAAGATATCAAGTTTTTAAATTTTTTGATGTATTTTTAAAACAATGGCATTTCTATAAATATATGAATATATAAGGTTGAATATGTAAGTATTGATTTAATGTACCTTTTTAACCTTCAATACATATGTACAGTAGTGGTTGATATTTAAGGTCATATTAGTAATATTAAGGTTACACCAAGCTATTTTGTCCTTTTGTGACCAACCAAAATACCTCTTTTCTTTATATAAGTATAAGTATAAGTAAGATTATATACACGAGGAGAATACCTTCATAACCAGATCAGCTGTTGATTAACTTATAGACAGTAGATATTTGGACCAAAATCAAACTGATTGCATGATAATTTGATCCCTATACAGAATTTACTAAAATGAGCATGATAGTGCCACTCTAGTGCAATACTACATGTCCAAGAAAAGTCGGAAAGAGCAGGAAAACGTATATTATTTCAGACAACTACATCATCCATAGTTTTACGAGGAAATGGAGGGGGCAAAAAGGAATTCCACATCAGAAAACCCAAGAAATGACTACGTTAACCCCACTAAAGTTCTGAGACATTTACTAGTATCACAAACTGTTCACCATATTTCCTTAAAACTAACAATGTTGTGTTCAATTTCTAGTAAATGTAAAATGCTTATGCATGTACAATTTATCATAGTTGATTAAAAAAGAGAAGGGCAACAACAAGATGGAGCATTTACCTTCTTTGATTACTTATGATGAGCTTCTTCATCTGTAACTACCTTCTTTGGCTTGCTTTTCTTTTGCTGATATTTAGCATATGAATACCACACACCACCAGCCGTGTTAATGACTAATCCTGTAACGTTTAAGGCATGTACTTGCACGCCAAGCAGGATAAAACCAAGAGTCTAGAGAAAAGGTTACGGACTTGTTACTATACAGATGGATGTTTTGCTAGGTCGTAATAGAAACAATCGAACTCATTAAAGAAGTATGCTTACTGTTGATCCGACACCCTTGAGAACTCCAACAATGGTGGTTGTAAGAGCTGAGTTGACTATAGTACACAAGAACATGGTGAAATTAAGAACGATTCCCATCACCAATGAAAGAATGAGAACCATTAAGAAAGAAAATGAGATAGCCTGTCCAATCAAAAAAGAAAATTAGTCAGAAATAATAGAATGTTTCGATTGATTGAAAATAGTAGCATATTTCTATAACATAAATAGGCTTGAATGTATGTTGAAAAGAAATCAAATCTTCTAAAATGAGATCTCTTATTTCTAATTTTGTGATCTACAGCTTAGATTTCCCAATTGCCCATCTGAAACGTTTAGTATGAATAGCAAGCTAAAACTCTTGGAAATGCAGTAACCACGAAGTGCCCTAAACTCAATACCTCAGAAAGCACACCAATAGCGTGCCAAATCCTCCTAACTGAAGTTAGATTAGGATATCTAATTCAAGTAAGTCAAAATTCCTTACTTGAGTAGCACTACTGGTAGTAAAGTCAGGTCCCGAGAAAATAGACACGGCAAGTTTTACAATGAGATACTGGAAACAAATTCCACACCGTGCACAGGGATGGTGAATAGAAAAAAATGGAGTAAATTTCGAATTTTGAAGAATTAAAAAGTTTAAGAATCCTTACCTTGTCGAATAGCAAGTACACAGAATTGGGAAATTCCCCTGTGGCTATGATAAGGAATAGAAGAAATGGAAGAGATAAAAATCCATTATAGAACATTAGCTCCACTGAGGAAAGCCCATCCTCTGCACCAGACTTCTCAACGAGTACCAAGTACATAGTCTACAAACATAACCACTGTTTTGAATGAGATCAACAAACAAAGAGAGCTGAGGACTCAGCCAGTCCAAGATCAAACTAACCTGGAAAAAGACAGATGTGAGGGCCATAGTGTACCCAAAGAGGTCAAACGAGAAATCTCCAAGTGCTGCAATGATGACCCCGAAAGCAGTAAATAGGACTGAGAGAGACACCTGCAAAAAGACAGGCAAAAATTGTAAGGATATGCGACAATTATACAACTAATGAAGCATTTGTGTAGGGAGGTAGTATGAAATAGTGGAAGAATTTATTGTTGCCACAGCCACTGTTTATGTAGGACTTCAGCAACTTTACATCATTACTACACGACAATAAGTAATTTACTTCATCAAGTTTGCAAATACATAAGAAGAAAACAAAAAAGCAATGAGTTTGTCTATACACAAGCAAACCACAAACCTGTGTTGGAGGCTTCCCTTTCCAGAGAAAATCCAGCTACCAAGACAGCAAGTGGTGTAAGTCTCTTCAAGGCGATATACATTGGAATGTTGACCCCTTTTAAGCTAGCTAAAGCAAATGCCACGTTTGCATTGTAGAACAGTGACACCGAATAGTTTTTGCAGTCGCCAAGTTTAGTTCTTTAGCTTTTACATACCCCATAACACGGGCAAAGTGTATAAGCAAAGTTGTTGCCAATTGCTAGAAGAAATCAAAGAAAGTTAACAACACTAGTATCAGTGAGAAGAAATTTAGATTGTACATAACTTGGGAAAATAAAAGATTTATTGACAGTGACACGCACCTGAAGAAAGAGTAGAGTCATTGAGTGTGAATACTGCATCAAAACAGCCTTATTGATAAAAACCATGGCCATAGACGCGATCCCATAGGAGATGGCAGAGAATAAACTGAAGCATACACACACCAGACGTAGAGTTAGAAACCTTAAGAATTTAGACTACCTCCTGGGACAGCAACGTACATGTGAAAATTAAAGTTATAACTTATAGTTTTCAAATAGGATGGCAGGACCAAGAGCAATCAAGAGACGGATATATCACATGCGATGAAAACAACAGTGCTAACCTTATGATCACATCTTTCACGCACTATGACAGATAACAGGACAAATATTCTTCTCAGTTTTTCCCATAATCTTTCTCACCCAATGCATTATTTTTTTTTATTTGTTCAACAACATTCTGTTTTTCTTATCAAGCCTGTTCAGTTTTTGATGATATGTTTAGATACTATAAAGGTACTATTGTTGTACTATCAAGTATCAACAGATCAAAAGATTTACAGCCACATTTTCCAGAACCGTAGTCACCTTCTGTAAATTTGAACATAACTCACCTTAGCAATGCACAATTGCCAAATAAGATTCCTTTTGAGCATCAATTCATGAGAGCAACTCATCAAACTGAAATGTGACAAATTCCCAACCACAGATTCTAATGTTGGACTACTAATTATGATTTATTTACTTGAATTCAGTAGTCTATAACACCTCAAAAATACCAATCAAGACCTCAAGACAAATTTTACAAAAAAGTAGAGTTGCGGAATCAAAATAAAAAGAACAACTTGCTGAAAGAGATGACAAACCTCAAATACGGAACAGTTTCTGCAACAATGATAGGATCCATTTGAATGAAAACGATAGACTAAACCCTAAAATCAGTTGTAACCTTTCAAACAATAAATCCTGATCAAAATTTACAAAACAAAAGAGGGTATTAATTTGGATCTAAAGAAGAACGATAGTACATTGTTACGAGATAGAAAGTGTAGAAAAAGTTAGTTTTACTTGAAGATGAAAGAATGTTTGATGTAAACTTTGCTAGAAAAGCCTCATGATATGGACAAATCTAGGGTTTTAAATTTCGTGTTTGAAAGCAGTGAATTCAATGAAGTGAAGTAAATTATTACTGTATCTTTTGATGGAAAATGAAGAGAAGTAAAAAAATAAAAAATGATGGAGAGAGAAATAAAATGTGGTAAAACGAAGATATTCACACAATTTTGGCAGTAGCTGGGAAATGTATAAATGACATGAATATTGGCACTTCCATGTGACAACTCTGCCGCCATTTATTGTTGCTAACAAGTAACAACTAAGAGCAGTTCTATGGAATGAACAAGTTTGTTCATTTTGCTTTCCACTATGGAATAAATAAACATGAAAAATGGACGTTCAAATCAACAAATTTGTTGGTTTGAACATTGAGATGGACCACCAAATACGCCAGGGTAAGAAAAGGCGCTCGCCAAAAAAACGCCGGCGTTTGAATCAAGAACGATGGCGCTTGTCCTTCCAACTCGCGTGGTTCATTCAAACGCCGGCGTTCATCTTAGAATCTCCAAAGCCGTTTGACACAAAGACGCCAACGCTTCAATCTGAACTATTTGAGAAATCTTGTGATCCAACGACTAAATTTTTGAATTTTGTAAATACTCCTCATTTCAACTTTTAATTCACACATTCTGCAAATTCTTCACTTTCAATTCTTGATTGAACATGTCTCGGCCCCTGTTAGTTCGGCGAGCTCCGTATACTAAAGAAGAAGATGAATCTATTTGCGTAAACTATGTTTTTTTATTTACTCACTTGTTTCAAAAACTATCCATGGATGAATTTTTGGGGCTGTTATTCACGATGGGTTCTGCAGTGACACTCGTTATCCGAGTCGTCGTGCTAAATGCGACATAGAAAATCGTTTTGGTACAATTAAGAAAGAAGTAAGTGAGTTTGTAGCTTTAACCATACAAGCAAATCGATATCGACTGAGAGGTGAAACTGATGCTGAGATGGTAACAAGATCTTTGGTCAATGGCGAAGATGGAAAATGTGGCTTTTCCTTTCGAAAAATGTTTTGAAATCCTTAAGGTGTTGAACACTTTCAACCCTTTTGTAGTTGTTATTTGACGAGGTGTCGGACTCGCAAATAATATTTTCTACTTCTCTTTACACTAGCAAGTAATATATGAAAGCGATTCGTCCCAAGTGAGGTATGAAGTAATAGTTGTTATGCAAATATTCTTAGCAAAGAAGATTTTTGTTATAGAAATTCTGAAAATTGTAAAATTGTATTCAAATATGAGATGGAATTGATTAAGGAATCATTCTCGACCACGAAACATAAACCAAATCGATATATAACACGTTCTTCGCATTATCTTGTTACTAACAACCCTAGGATAATTAGTACGCTCAATTATCCTGTTATTATCCCCTAAGCTCACCGGGATACGGAAGCGCTCGACTACGGATTCTACTTGCCAAGTTTCCTAGAAGTACGCTCTCTAGGTGTGACTTAAACAAATGCTCTAAGTTTTGTGAGATAAGGTTGCTCCTAGTGATGAATTCAAAAGCATGATCACCTACTAGTGTCAATTTCTGCATATGGGCATTTAACAAAATCCCATCATCAATACCCACATATTGCTACTTGTGTTTAATTCTCTAGACAATTACGGGTCGAAGAAAATCTAAACTAGCAATAAGACTGTGACATAACTATTTAATTTCGAACTTAAACAATTAAGGAACAATCCATAAGCATTATTAGCATGGTAGAAATCAAATAATAACTAAACTTGCGAGAAAACGAGCTATTGCATATCAATTATAGGTTCATATTTCCCATTGAAATCACCCTTAATCAAAAATAGTTTTAGTTACTCATAAGTATGGAGTTCATCATCATAATAATAATTGAGATAAAATAAAGAAGATGAAAATATAAAAACGAAAGCAAACCCTAGCCGCGGCTCTCTCCCAAAACTCCAAATAAAATTACGTCCTCCAAAGTTGTAGAAAGACTTCTCTTTTATAGCTCTTCTTGTTCCGAAATTAGGTCAAGTCTTTAAAAGTCCAATAGATAGAAGTCCTCCAAGCCCATGTGTGAGAAAAAACCATGTGAAAATCGGCCTCCCCAAAGTGGTCACAAAACTTGTGAAGAGGCGGAAACTAACCTAGCAATGTCATCTCGGGTGACCGGGAAAAATGTCTCGGGTAGCCGGTGAGTTAGGTCAACGTGGTCAAGTGAGTCGGAGGAAGTCGGTCTGAGTGAGGATCGACTCATTCTTGACTCACCAATGGGAGAGTTGGTTCCGGCTCGAGCCATCTTGCACAAACACAACCTCGTTGCACCACCATGGCGCAAAGATCAAGCCTCAATTCACACCATTCCATTGCAACTCTAGAACCCAACAACATACATCACTCCCAATTTCTCTCGCAACTCTTTCTATGACCTCCACAAAGCATTTGCAACATCAATTCCCAATTCATTCCACATTTATAATTCCTTCAAACTGTTCCAAGCCATCTTGTTCATCACTTCCATTTATTTCAACCTCATTGCAATCACCACTGCCAATTCCATCTCCTAACCGCAATTGCACTTGCACTCAGTAACTCATTTTCCAACTCCACAATTCAAATTGCCACGCTTTCAGCTCCTATTTGCTTGTAATTTCACTGGAAATTAGATCAACTGGACCCATCTATACTCTGCAGCTTCCTCCCCTGACAATGCTCCATAAACCTTTTACGGGCTAATCAAAGAATTTATTTATGGGGCTTATTAAGAAATTTTGCTTTTAATTAGTAATAATTTTGAAGGATGACCAATGAATTAAGCAAAAACGTGGGCAACCCCCCGATTGAGTCCTCATAAATCTCCGTCATTTGGGCCTTGACTTGGTTGTATCAAACCTCAACTCTACCTTGAGCTCCTTAACATCACCATCTTCGTCTTCATTGTTTCAACACCACTAACAGTACCACCAAAGCCTCGGCTTCATCTCGGTCCAACAATCACAACAATACCCATATCTCGGATCGCCCCATGCTCAGTCCATTACCACCCCGGTTCAAATGCCCGTACCGCAACCCACAAAATTCACCAAAACCTTGCCATCTCGCATCTCAACACCCCCGCTAAGACCAAATCATTTTCCACAAGCACCAACACATGTTCATTATTTCATGTACAACATCAAGACATGCTTCCAATCATTACAACCACCATGCTTCGCTCAAACCATTTCCTAAACATACATCTAGGTTTTACAGGCAATTATTCATTGTATTGCATCACCTCATTGCACCCGCAACTCCCTCAGAATCTCAAACCATTCAAATTTTCAACACCAGAAACTTCTGCAGCAACATTAAACACCCATCTGTAGCTTCACTTTTAGTCCATCCATTACTGAGTTTGTTGACATCTAGCCTGCACTCCATCACAGTTCAACCATCAACCTGAAACAAGATCCAAGCTTCTGCCACTTCAAACACCAGATTCGAGCTCAAAATCAAACCCATTCAAATCTCGGTTCAAGGAAACCCTAACTTTAATTTGAAGCCAAATCTTCAATTCATCCATAACCCATCTCTTCTTGTTCTTCATCGCCTTTAAATTCCTCTTTAATCTCCAACTTCGCATCTCTATCAATCTTTTTTAACTCAACACAAATCCCCATCTGCAACCGAATTCCTCCTCCGTATATCTTCACCAAAACATCATCTTCGATCTCGCTTTCTCTCTGGTCTCTTATAATGTTAGCACCAACAAACAATCAACCAAAACCCACTCTTCAAATTCATCCTCAGATCTTTTTTTTTTTTCTCAATTCCAGAGCCGCCATTCTTCTTTCTTCTCGCTTTCATAAAAGGTAGGAAATGATAAAGATAAGAGAAATTGATTTCTCCAATTTTAGATAATGTGTAGGAAATGATTCTAGATACGAAATCTTAAAATGGATAAAGACCACCAAAGAACAATAGTCCCCTTGTTCCTCCTATGCTCCCGATAGTGTTTGCATATGAGAATTGACGCTTTCGCTTTTCTTTGAAATCTCTCACCAACCAAGCACTCTTACTTATTTCTCACATTCACTTCTTTCTTCAAATTCTTTCATCACTAAAGTTGTCGTGCTTTTCAGACAGATAACGCATCACTAAAGCCGACCGCTTTTCTGGGAAGAGATGAAGAAATAAAAGCAAATAATGAGAAATAGTTCGCCTCCAACAGCATTTTCTCCTTTATGCCTTTTAAGTGACGTTTCTTCTTCTTTTATTCCAAATGACTCCAAAGTACCTAAATACTCAAAACCAAACATAAGATACATAATTTACAAGAAAACTTACCAAAGAAAGCATAAACAATAGATAAATATCAAGGTGTTTTAGACACCTATCAAATTCCCCCACACTTAGACTTTGCTAGTCCTCGAGCAAATCAAACACAATAGTTCTAAACACATACAACTCCGTATCGTCCGAGGCTACGGGTCACACTTAGCACGTATAACAAGCCTTTAAACCCCTAGGTGTCCCTAGTGGACCAGTTTTAGTCTCGTGAAGGTTTACAAGAGGTGTACCTACAAAACCTTTACTCCAAATTCTAACTACCCGTGAAAAGTCTATGAACAAATCCAAATGATTACGGGAGGAGGTACCTTGATGCAAATTCAATATATAAACAAAGCTCTACTTTAAAGTCGAAAACCACAATACTCGTAATTTAACTAACCACAATCACACATGAATAAAATAAGAATATGGATATAGAAATAGGTGTTTCGAATGTTGACTAAAGTGAACAATGTTTCCCATATCTGTCTCAAAGTCACTGCCAAGATGAACCTATGACCTAATGGATTGAGATACTCGGTCTCAATCTAATATCAACTCACCGGCATATACAAAGGAACCAACAATCGACAATCTTAAATCTAAATCAACCGAACCGGCATAAACAAGGGAACCAAAGAGCTGATTTTATTGAACAATAATAATAACTTTTTTTTTTTTTTCACTTTTTCATTTTTTTCCGAATTGACATCATGATTAGATCTTTTGGATCCAAGCACATGCTTCTTGTCGGGAGATTACATGATAGTTCCTGGATCCCGCATTCCACGCTTGTTTAGGCGATTTGAGACAGGGAAAACACACACATATTGATATATCCAAGTGTAATTTTTTTTTCATATATATACTCCTATTGGTCTAATTGGTCCGAATTTTTTTTTTTTTTTTTTTTTTAGTAACCCAATCACTCTATTTAATCCTAATGTGAATAACAATTCGATGTTAGTGACCCACCAAATCACTTAGATAAACAAAAAGAATGCAAAAATAAAAACGAAGGTGATATGGTGACGATTCCAGATATGGTAACAACTATCATATTATTTCTAAACACATGAGCTCTGTCCCATTCCTTTTAGTTAATGGGTTCCCTCAACTCCCCGCAATCAAGATGGTTCCATCCACTTATGTTGGTAGTGTCATCCTTAAGGCACAAGTCTCTAGATTTCGTAGTTTATAAAGCAATTTTTTTCTTTCTATTTTTCTATTTTTTTTTTTTTTTTTTTTTACTAAAGGCAACAAACTCTCTAAAAACATATAAATGCTCCCCACACTTAAACTTTACATTGTCCTCCGTTGTAAAATTTAGTCATTCAAAGTAAAGTTCAAGGTGGGAAATTCCGCAAAATGATATGCAAAAATAAAGATAAAATAAAAAAGATAAAGATAAAGATACAAAACCGGTGGGTTGCCTCCCACTTAGCGCTTGGTTTAAAGTCGTCACCGACTTTCACTCCAATTACTCCTCCGGAGGAGTGGATCACTCAATGTGACCATATCCCGATTCTCCGTCACAAATTGCTCATGGTATGGTTTCAAACGATGGTCGTTGACCTTGGAAACCAGC
>JAJJWW010002116.1:0-139127 GCA_023531295.1 Papaver armeniacum | reverse complement strand
AAACATAAATCTATACTGTGGTTGTCCACACCACACCCTTTACCAGCACGTCTGTCTATAGCTAGGGTAACATAAATCTATGGCTGTGGTTGTCCACACCACACCCTTTTACCGCACGTCTGTCTATAGCTAGGGTAGATGAATGAGTTAGGGTGGTCCCCGAGTCGTTTTCTATACCTGCCCAAAATAATGTAACCTCGAGTTCTTCATCTTCCTGCCTTGCATTCATGAAAGACGAACACGCAGGTTCCATTTCGTTGGCCATGGAGATGTTCACCACGATTTTGAGCTTTGGTTTGGTTATCACATCAGTCAGGATTGCAAACTCGAATTAGTTCTCGGATCAATCGGTACTGCAAAACTGAAATTCACAAACCCCTATTGGTTAGTAAGTTGTCTTTGTTAGGATATCAATTGGTTATCTGATTCCCAGAAAAATCGAAGTGAGGTTCATGATCGGTATTTAAATTTCATTTTCTTCATTATTTGTATGAAATTTTAGTTTAGATTAAAAAAGGGTTCGTTAAATTTAGAACCAATGTTTATGTTTCAGATTATGTCATTGTGCTGCTGATGTTGACCTAATTGCTAGGGGTCTATGCATATTAGCCTGATTGGGTCCTCCCACATCAATCTTACATCGCCATTTTGTTGATTTATTTGCATTTCTTCGTCTGCAGTCAATCTTCTTACGGTAACCAAAGGAACTCCATGGTTGTTCTAGCCTTTCATCTTCCTTTTTTTGTAATAAATTTCTTGGTTTCAATCGTTAGTAGTGTTTTATATGATTAATAACAACCGTTTCATTTTGCGTCCATAAATTTTAATGTCTTAGCATTGAATGAATGAGGAGGTGCATCCTATATAAAGGTCACCTGATTTTTCAAAGGCACATCACACTCAAGCTCCATCTTCCCCCTATTGAACTTCTCAGCCACAGTTATTATAGGTGTGTAGCTTTTGCATCATGTGAAAAGATGTTAATATTATTTCCAGTTTTTTTTTTTTACTTTATTTGTGCCTTCTCACATAGGTCGTCAGAATGGCTTCTACAGTACTGCATAGCTCCTGACAAGGCGCACAGGCTCCCGAAGATGCGTAGCAGCAACGTTAGAGAGATAATCTACGGATATGGTTGTCCAAACCAAATACAATATCAGATGCTCATTTTTTTTTTTATTGTTTGAATTAAAATCTAATGATCATCGACAAAAATTGCGAAAAAGAAACGCCAGTGAAGATTAATAACCCTTCTTCTTCTTAACTAGCCATCTCCAGCTTCCTTTGCTTAATTAGGGCTTTTCTGATAATATTTTATTTATTTAATCACAAGGTCTAATTGTTGTGCTCCAAGAAAAGGAAGAGGTTTCTAGGATCCTTTTTAAGTAAGTAATAACAAATTCTTGCTTTCTCTAATTATAAGTGGGTTTTGATTTCCCCAGCCAAAGATTTGAACTGGATTAAAAGTAACGTTTTTTTTTTTTCTGAACAGGAGCGGCATAAAAATGGTTCCAGGTCATTGAGGTCAAAAACTTCATTCTTAAGGATGTTCCAAAGCACAACAAAACCGAAGATGGTTTGCCTTAGAATCTCTGGAAAAGTATTTTTTTTTCTTCCCTTTTTGATGTTCTGGTGTTGAATTCCTTTATAACTTTTAATTTATGCACATATTTCAATTTAAAAATTAGTGATTTTACTTCAGCAAGTGTTCAACTTTAAACCATATGGCCTCCATTTTGTACATTAGTTAAAGCAGTTTAGCTGTTTAGGAAGACGATTAAGGATACCCTAAATTTGGACCTGAATGTGGTTATGGTATGAATCCAGAATGGGTAATTAAAACAGTAACGGCAATGTTCACCCTGTTGATTGAGAAGGTTGCATTAATAAACCCTGAATGAAGATATACATCGTTAGTATTAACATTAGGACATCAATATGCCAAGTTAGCAGAGTGACACTAATTTTGTTTTAACATCAATGTGCCAAGTTAGCAGAGTGAAACTAATTTTGTTTTACTAAGTTTTGTAAACTTTGTGAGCATCCAACTTAAAGTGTTGTTCATGACTTTATATGATGGATTTGATGCACATACATTAATTATCGTACACATACAGTACGGTGAATCACGATTTATGTTAGTTCTAGATAAAAAGAGGGTATGTTTGCATGAGATTCGAATGTTTTCATACAAGTTAGATAGCTAGGTGCCTAGGTCGTTAACACGTGTCATGCGAACAAAATACACGAGAAAAGATGTTAATTTCTACATAGCTATTACTTAAGACTACTATCTCGCACTGTCTAAGAAACTCCCTTATAGTGGTAACAGAATCAAAACCCTACAAGATTGGTGTTAAAGAGGTGGTATTATGAAGAAAGTACAGGAAAAAAACGGCTAAACCAGAAAATTATAGGGGGGAAAAGTTTTAGTTTAGCTTTCATTATGGTCGTTGTCCTCACTGTTTGTAGAAAAAAAAACATTTACATCACGTCCATAACAAGAACCAAACAAAGAGCACTGAGTATCCCCCACTAGCTGAGAAAAGATTAAGACATGAGTAACCATCGCTTATCGTAGTTGCCAATAATTTCACCTGACTTACATGTTGTTCTTATCATCAAACGTGCCACGGTCGCGAATGAGATCAGGGGTTTAATTATGGGTTTCATTATTGGTTAAAAAAATTGTGATGATTTTCATAAGCATCTCGAGTTAACGAAAGGAAGACTAATTTAAAAATTATCCTATAGTGTCGTGTGATTAATAATTTGGGTTCATTTCTATGCGCAGATTTTTTGGTGAATTATGTTAACTTAGTACTTGCGCTGTGGCTTTGGAAGAGGTTTATAAATGGACCTCTCTGGCGGACAAATATGCAATCATCATTCTCTGATTTGGATTGTCGAATAAAGCTAGACATCTGTGCAAGCTAAAAAAAGGTAATATTTTGTTTCTTTTTACTAAAATATAAATCATTGTCAACAAATTAATCATGATTCATCTCTAATTGGCGTGTCATTATAAATTTCTAGCTTAGCCCCTTCTTTAGGTTACATTTGGTTTCAAATATTTTATTAGAGCTAATTTGTAACCATTAGGCTAGGGGACGAACAGAGGTTGCTAACCGTTCCTCGGTGACATTTTATATGCTTCACAGTACTGGCATGGATGTCTTGGACATGTAACATCTGTTACAACTTAAGACTATACCAGTAGTCATAGTCAAAAAAATTATGCAACAAATTTCCCTCTTCATTATTGAAAGACTGATTTGCAAAGCTCTGAAAAAATGACATTTCAAGAACAAAAGATTTTAGTAGTTCAGAAAAAAGTTGGTGACTCCAAGCGCACTTCAATATTTCAGTTGTAAATGTATGTTTAAAACGTTTCCACTTTAATTGAAGTTATCTGTCCATTTTTCATGGTATCCGATGTATGGTCGACAATGTAAAACTAAAACGCGCTAAACCGTACATTTGACTAGGTTAATTCCTTAAACGAGCTCAACTGCACTGCACATATATAGGTATTGGAATTTGGTATATGAGTCACGTGATAATATGAATAACGGAAGTTGAATTTGAATACTGGGTGTTGTACTTTTGGACTAATTAATTACATTGTCTGCCCATTGACGTGGCCGCACAATTTTGAAAGTCAAATTAATGAAGGAGTGACATTAGAGACATCATTGTCGGATAAGAAATAAAATATGGTTAACTTTTCTGTTGGATCTGTGGAGATAAAAGAATGTAGTTCCTAAAAAAAATATCCATCTTACTCACCCTCAAAAATCCCTCACTGTATGAAGTATAAGCCACCTACGGTTGAATCCACGTCCAATTGGTATTATGTTACCTTTGCAAACGTAACAGACTTGCACCATTTTAAGCTTTTCTATTCAAAATGTTTCAGGATCACTTACGTTTGTGTTGTTTGTAGTATGGGTTACCTGTAGTTTGGGGTGCATGTATTGAGTCCACTGAAGTTATTTAATAAAATGCAGTATGATACTTCTGCAAAATACGAATGCAGTGTGCTGTGTTAACTAATTAAGAATGCTTCCTATATTTTGTAGTTCAAGGGCTTATTTCAGCGCACTACTCAACATGGCATAAGCAGTTCAGGCCTGCTCAAATTATTTGTTGCTCTGATATCCATGAAATCCGCTCTACCGTAGGGCTCCTTCCAATTAAACTGTCGGTCGCCGACAGGGTACATGTAGAAATGGATCAAAGAAAAATTCATGTACTGATAACAAATGTGTATTGTAGTTTCTCTGTACCATTATTTTCTGGTGCATCGAATTGCATCATAAATAAGTTCAGTGAAAATGGATGTACTACGCTTTCGTTCAAGTCAATTTGTGTGTTAAACTGTGTGTTTTAATCTTTACTTCAAGTAGGGGAGAAATTCAACATTTCCAAAAATTTTGTCCAACCCATGCAGGATATTTGGCATACAGGATAATTGTCATATGTGTTCAGAATACTTCCACTTAAAATGGAGATTTGCATAAAACCTTTTTTCTTTCAAAAAAGTTACCCTTGGGCCCAAAATATGACCCGGTATTTCCCCACAGTGAAACCTCTGTATTGTTGGAACCAGTAACATGTTATTTTACTGGCCCTTTGCAAGTTCTGTTATAATGAGACAACACTTAGAAGAACACCTGTTCAGCGAGCTCTACATCCAAGTAAACTGGGAGTTCAAACAATTTTTGATGTTCCATAATACCTTAATTTACAAATGAAAGAGAAGAAAAGAAAGAATTATTAGAAAGTGAATGAGAGAAAGAATGGAATATTAGCATGAAGTATGTGCCCCTTATTAACTGTGAGAAGAGGTGTAACGAGCTAGAATGGAAATCGAAAAAATATGGCCAGTGTCCTTAATTAATACGAAAGGAATTTGGGAATAAAAAGTATGGCATGTGCACTTTTTTTAATATACTAATGATAACATGGTCGATGAGGGTCTTTTTAGGTGACAATATTGGCCATAGGTAGCTGTGAATAGGGGTGTAACAAAGAAATGTCCCGTGCCGTTACGGCACGGGTTAAACCCTAGTATATATATAAGAGAAAGACATATAAAGCTAACATTTGTCTAGCATAAGTTGCCTCCTAATCATATTGGGAGGTGTTATAAACCACACTGGATTATATATATTTGTCCTAGCAAACTTTGTCAATCTGTCGGCAGGTTTATTACACACTCCATTTATATAGAAAATCACACAAAAAGGAAAAGAAGATAACAATGATCTAATATGGGAAATGAGATTAATATCTTCTCTCCTGCTACTGGAAAATAACTGAGAAACGACTTTAGCCACACCCTTATTACTAGTTTGTACAAGGAGTTTATCACACTGCAGTTGTTACGCCCACTGCAAATTCTTTGATACTGTTAAAGCCCCAGCTTGGTCGATGTCTCTCGCAATAGTTGAGATAGCTTTAAAAGTGAAGAATTCTCCTGCACCATCACGAATAACAATACCCAGAGTAGTAGAGTTATATTAGGACATATAGATGTATCAAAAGTAATGGAAATCTAACCTATGGGTGGAGGAGACTAATGCAAATTAATGTTATGCAGGGGTCCTCAAAGGAGAAACATGAACCAAATGACCAAATCTAATGTCTATATGATAGGTGGTACAAAAATAAAAAAATGCATTGTACAATGGCAACGAGATTAAGTCTCTAATACTGAAAACCAAACAACACCGAGTTTTCCAGATATGCCACATCGTAACCACCACCAAATTAGCTCGAAGAGCCTTCTTGAATGAAGTTGAGTTATGCTCATTATTCCATGAAATAAACCAATCTTGTAAAGTGTGTGGATTGACTGTAAATGATATAGAATATAGTCTGAAGTAGCAAACCAAATAGCTCTGGCATAAGTACAGCTGATAAAAAGATGAAGAGTAGTTTTAGTTTCTTCTCCACAAAGGACAAAACATATTCTATTGTTGGGAGTATCTGACTACCACCATAGCTACTGGGAGGATTTTATGACATATTTTCCAAAAGAATAGAAGCAGTTTGTATGTGAGCTTCACATGCGAATGTTTAAACCAAAAAATTTCTGAAAATGATGTGTGGATATTTTTCTTGTTGATGTTACAGTATAAGGTGGTTATAAGTACGATTAGGTGGAGCAAGTGCTAAGGTGGATAACCAATTATGTTTCCAAGTATTAATGGAATTGCCAACACTAACAATTTAGATATAATGTTGGTGATACTACTGCGGTTATCCAACAACTTAAGATTTTTAATGACACTACTGCGGTTATCCATCCGAGAGGTCACCCATCCTGTGACTAGTCCCGGACGATTTCTTGTAGCGATCTTCTCGAGAGGTCACCCATTCTGTGACTACTCCCGACCGAGCACGCTTAACTGAGAAGTTTTTCCACACAACTCAGTCAAATGAACCCATCAGGCCTCGGTGTTAAGAAATGACAAACCATTACCTATATTCCATTCGTCCAACTAGTGCCGAAATCGGGGTATTACAGTAACTTTACCTGGATTCCAATGAGAAGATTTAAACCCATGTATTTCAGAAATAATTTGGCACCACATACGATTATTTTCAATACCATATCTCCAGCACCACTTTGACAATAATGTTGTGTTCATCATCTTAAGATCCAGAATTCCTAAACCACCTCTTTATTTTGAAGAGCGAACCAAATCCCAGTTAATTAGATGAGAACTTTTGGCACCATCCTTATGTTCCCATAGAAAATTTCTAACATTTTTCTCAAGTTGTGCTATAACAGATGAAGGAGCCTTGAAGAGAGAAAAATAATAAAGGGGTAAAGCAGTGAGAATATGTTTGATAAGAGTTAGCTTACCACCTTTTGAAAGAGAGATTTGATTACATAAGGATAACCTCGAGTCAAAATTTTCCATTACAGGATTCCACAATGCCTTGGAGTTTGAATTTGCACCTAAAGGCAAACCAAGATAAACGAATAGTGTTGAGTCAGTGGAACAACCCAATTCAGTAGCCCAATTATTTAACTATGGAATGCACCCGATAGGAATAAGCCAAATCTTTGAAGTATTAATTTTGAGACCTGCAATAAACTCAAAACAGTGAATATAAGAGAAAAGATTATGACGTTCTTGTTTGTTTTTGTTCGAGAAGAATATAATGTCCTCAGCATAATGAAGATGATTCACTATAATACCATTCTGAGTGCATGAAAACCCACTGAAAAACTTCGAATTTGCTACTTTGTCTTAGTATCTAGAGAAGCCCTCAATAGAAATATTAAAAAGCAATGGATAAATAGGGTCTCCTTGTCTCACACCCCTAAAACTTTTGAAATAACCGAAAGAAGACCCATTGATCAAAACTGAGAACGAGGCAGATGAGTAATATAATCTAACCCATTTGCACCACTTTGAACTGAAACCCATTCTCTTCATAACCAACTCTAGGTAACTCTAACTAATTCTATCAAAAGTTTTTTCTAAATCAATCTTACAAATGATTCCAGGTTCTCCAGAAGTAAGTCTAGAGTCAACCAGTTCATTGGCTATTAAAATACCATCAATAATTTGCCTTCCTTCCACATAGGCACACTAAACAGGTGAGATAATCTTATTCATAACCAGCTTGAGTTTAGAGGATAAGACTTTTGAAATGATTTTGTAAACACTTGTCAGCAAGCAAATTGGCCAGGAATCTTTCGCAATTTCCACATAGTCTTTTTTCTGCACTAAAGAAATAAATGTAGAGTTGTGTCTAGAATCAATCAAACTTGTGTTACAAAATTCTTTGACTGTCTCCATGATGTCCACTTTGAGAAAACTCCAGCATTTGTAGAAGAATAATATAGGATATCCATCTATACCAGGCGCCTTGTCATGGACAAGATCCTTAATTGCATTGAAAACTTCATCTTCGGAAATCATTTCATCCAGAAAGGCAACCTCAGCTGAAGTTCTTTGATCAAACTCCACATCTTCTAGAATATGCCTTATAACCTGCTCCTTAGTAAAAAGACCTTTATAAAAATGAAATATATGTTTACTGCAATTTATATCTGTCATCAATTAAAACTCCATCAATACAAAGTTGTCGAATTTTATTATGCCTTCTTTTTACAGTTGCAGTTATCATGTAGTGTGACTTCTTTAAGCCATTTGTTTTTAGATTTGATTTTCCAAGAAGTTTCCTCCATTAGGGTGACTTTCTCAAATTCAGCTTTTAGTTTTACCTTTTCAGCAAGTTGTTCATCCACTAGATTGTTATCTTCAGCTTCATTATCAAGCATTTGAATTTCAGTGTGTATGTTCTGAAGCTTCACATAAGTATGACCAAATGTATCTCTATTTCATTCTTTGAGCTTTTCCTTGATTGCTTTTAGTTTGAGCCAAAAAACATTACTATGAGTATCTTCAAAAGAAAAAGAAACACTCTTCAATCATTTCTATGAATCTAGTCTCCAAAAACCACATTGCCTCAAACCTAAATGGACTAGAGCCCCAAGAAGGATCATAAATATCAAGAATTAGGGGAATATGATCTGATGTAGGTCTAGATTTAGCAAGTTGAGAAACTAAAGGATAATAAAGGTCAAAGGACGGGGAGATGACAAATCTGTCAAGTCTGCTCATGAAGGGGTTATCTTGACCATTGGACCAGGTGAATCTTGCACCTTTAAGTAGCAAGTCAATTAGACCATGCTGAGAAACAAAGTTAATGAAGCGTTGCATACTTTTGGTGATTTTGTTATAACCCTTTTTATCCTCACATTTTAGGATAGTGTTGAAATCCCCACCAGCACACTTAGGAAAATGCCAGTAACTGCAAACATTATCCAATTCTTCCCAAAATTCGGGTCTCTTAATAGGCTTATTTGTCCCATATACATTTGAGAGAATCCATTGAAAATTGTCTGACTTGTTTGTACAGACAATGGAAAGAGTATATGTACCCACTAAGGAATCAATGACCTCAATCAAGTTTTTAAAATAAGCATTTGGAGAGACAATGGAAAGAGTATGTGTATAATAAGCATGCCTCCAGAATTTCCAAAAGATTGTTGGAAAGTCCAACCATAATTGATTTTTCCACAAATTTGGATGATGTCCCAATCATTACAATGCATCATTTTTGTTTCTTGAAGCTGAATGATATTGGCATTTGTCAACTTAATCATTTTCTTGACAATTGTTCTTCTAGTTGGAGAGCAAAAACCCCTAACATTCTAGGACATGATTTGTAAACTCATTTGGATACTGAGGAACCTAAAATTCTTTTACCTCTTTTTGAATTTGTGTTGTTGCTCAAATCATTAAGAGGAATTCCAAGTCTTTTATACTATGCCAAGAGTTTTTTAGGCACTACCCTTGAGCTAATAACATCATCATTAACAACATCATAGATCAGTTCAAAGCCCGAAATATATATAGGATCAGAATCTTCTGAGTCTTCCAAATGTACAATGAAAGTATCTTCTAACTCCAGCATTGGCGCAAATTTAGTTCTTGGTTCTCTCAAAACATCTTGAGCACAATCATCAAGTCTAACAATTACTTGTACCCCAAAATCTTCATCTATAATAGTGTTTTTAATGAAAGATTGAGATTTTATAATAGACCCCTCTACCGAAACCTTAGACGGTAGAAATTTATTTGAGTGATTTGGCATCAACTCAAAGGATAATCCCATCTTGACTCCCATATTGAAAAGTCTTCTAACTTCATCAATTATCCAATTTGAAAAAGAGAAAGAGGATTTGTTTCGAAAGATATTGGGACGGATAATTTGTTTGTAGTTAGAACGAACCAGATTAGATGAAGCAGTCATACCTCATCACAGAAAAATCGTCCATCTGTATACTTTCAATTCACGCAAGACCAAGCTCATAAAGCCGAAGACAACAAAGGTTTCCAAATTAAATATTATAAATAATAATCATTTGCAATCATATATCATCCTTTTGTATTGCCAACAAAGTCGAGCATGTGAAAAACTGAAAGCTGCCATTGACAACAAACAATGCGAGTAATGTAAACCATAAATAGAATTTAACACATACGCATTTTATCCACATGTTGATCATCCCTTCAAAATATGAGGATATACGACATATCTATATTAGCGAGAGTCAGAAGTAAAAGAATTATTTAATTACTAATCACTACCAACAAAAAAGAAAGTGAAAAACTTCATAATAATGGTGAACCTAGCACGTGCAATGTATGGACATAAATGACATTTATATATATATATATATGGTTTTGTTATCTTATGCATCCATGCACAAGATAAGAGCCAATCATTGGCATAGAAAATTGAAAAAAAAATAATAAATTTTTAACAAAACAGAATTGCTTCTACGAAAAAGCATTCGCCACATAGACTATTTAAAATTTTTATAACATTAAAATTTAATAATGTTTGTACTTGTTTTTTTTTTCTCTCTAAGGTTTATCCTAAAATGGTGGTTTCTCCTTCTCCCTACCTTTTTCCAATCCTATAATCTTAATATTAGATTTGTTTTCTTTTCTATTTTTTTTTCGTCCCTTACATCATATTTCAATTTCGAAGCTTATCAGTGGAGTTGAGGTTTTATTTTACCGTTTGTTTGTTTGTTTTTTTTTTAAAAAAAAAAAAACTTAATAAACAATTAAGATCTTGAGTAAAACTTTCTTATTTTTTAAAGAACAGTTTCAATGGTTGGTGATTGATGTGAGGTTTGAAGGTAGTTGTGCGGTTGATGGTAGAGGTGTCTCAAAATTATGGCTTTACTCAACATAGCTTTTAGGCATGGTTGTGAGATGGTATTGCTCGTTTATACTAAGCAGATTTCGTCTCTTATTTTGAAATTTTCTTGCATAGTGGTGATGATTGGTTCACCTTTATGGAACTCTCCAGTCATTTGATCTTTCTTGGCCGCAAAATTGACGGCTCTCCTTTGGTTGATTCTAAGATTTTTTAGAGTAAATCTTATGGGTAGTCTCCACTCATTATAAACTAAAGAGAACTACCGGATATACCTAATTTTATGTCACTACTTTCAACCCTCATTCACCCAATTTTATTTCATGTACTTTTTCATGTGATGAAGTGGTTGATGGTTTTTACTACTCGGTATATTGTTTGCCGTGTGAGAAAGAACAGGATGGGACGACATACTATCAGTCATTTAAGAGTTTCACTAATTTTAAATTCCAAGTAGTCCCACTAAAACGTGTTTCTTTAGTTTAAAATATCTAAAAAGTTAAAATTTAAGCGTTAAATGAATGATAATATACCTGTTAAGATTATTATTCCCACGTGGCATGAGAAGTTTAAGATCCTGGAATTTATAAGATTTGGGCAACCATATCCTTGCAAGTAGTTTTCGAGGTTGGTTACACCCAGGGACTTCAATATGGTATCAGAGCAGGCAATTGTGACGAGTCATTCGACTGCGCCTCTACTCCGCGTTAACGATTTAATTCATATGTTAGACCTGGCGAGGCTACATGTGAGGGGACATAATGAGATTATTAGTCTCACATTGTATGGGAAGTTTAAGATCCTTTTGTTTATAAGCGTTGGGCAACCCTAACCTTGCACGTTGGTTTTTGAGGTTAGTTAGGCCCATGGACTTCAATAATTTTGTTCAATAAATTTTTTATTTTTCATTAGTATTAAATTTCAGGTGGTCCTACCACTACTCATTATCACTTATTTGCCATAGTGAAATCACTCTTTCAAAAGAAAAAAAACTCCTTCAAAACGATCAAGTTAGTCTCCAAATGATACTACCAATAACCCTTGCTCTTAGAATTGAGCTTGGTCTTTAGGGCTAGGTGGGATCCGACGTAGGACAGAGGTTGGGCTGAGCCTCCATCCATTTGGTTTTGTATCGGGTTTTCCATTTTTGACTCTTTTATGAGTGTTTTAATTTTTAGTGTTTTTTTTATTTATTTTTCTTGATTCTTGATAAGATAGAACAGTGATCCATATAATTATAATTAGGTACATTAGTCTAGGATTTATTCTATTACAGGGGATTCGAACCTGAACCTCCTCTATGGGAAGAAGCGTGAGAACCATCAGACCACATGATGATTTTCATTTTAATTTTTAGTTTGCATCTATGTAGATTGTATTTGTATTTGGGTTTTGGATGACAACGTAATATTTCTATATAATGAAGTTTCTTTATCGGGTAGGGAAAAAAAAGTCTTTATTTTTGAATTTTAGGAGTTACTGGTGTTTGTTTTTTCGTTTTGGTCTTGTTAAAGCAGAATGTTTTGAAAAGTAAATAAATATTCATATATAACTTGGACATGCGTACTTCCCTATTATTTAAGGGTTTTGTTAACTAACAAGGGTATAAATGGGTTTTTGTTTTTGTTTTCACAACTTTTAGTTGATTTACTAAATACCTTGGTAAAATATGCTTAGCTTTGGAAATAAAAACCAATTTTCCATAAGTACACAAAGAGTTTTTTACTTTTTATTTCTTATTTCTCTTCGTCCTCCATAATCCGTCTCTATCTCTTCTTTTTTAATTTTTCTTAGTTCTTCCAAAGATAATTGAAAAACGAAAGTAAAACATATTTGGGTTTTAGACTTGTTAATTGGGTTTTCTTCATCATAATTACATCTTTGAAAATAAACATCAATTTGGGTCTTAGGGTTTGGTAATTGGATTGGGTTTCGTTCATCATTATTTGATTTCTGGAAATAAAAATTAGTATTATGTTTCGGCAATCCAAACTTGTAACCGATTTTTTTTTTTTTGGTGTTTATAGATATTGTGATGGATTCCTTATTCTAATCAAATCTCCAAATTTATAGATTTATGTTTTTTGCTTGAGAACGGTGGTGATGATCATTATGGATAGACTATTTAAACTCTCTTTGACTTCTTCATTTTCTTTGTCCAATTTTCAGTTCAGAGATAATTTTAGATAGGTAGAATTGAAGAATATTCGTATAACTGATTAACCCAATAGAATTGAATGTAAATGATCCAAGAACTAATCATCTCCCAAATCATGCTTAAATTATTTTTTTAAGTTGTCAGTTGACATGTTATGGAATTATTCAGATGAATCTAACTGGATACAAAAATCAGCTAAAGTCGCCATAATTACTCCTAAATTATTATCCCTTGTTACGTCCAAAAAAAGGAGGTAATAAACTAAAGGCGCTATTTAAGTTTGAGGGAGGATCCATGGACTCTCTTAAATGGACAAGGTCGGACAAGATTTATGCCATTTTCTCCGGCAAACTCAAACGAAAATGAATTTAAGTCTAATACTTTATTAACATGTTCCTATTATCAGACTGTACATTCCCACCAAAAATGAATGCAATTCGAAATAGCAAACCTGACCATCTACTGATAATAATGTTAATCGTTAATTTTGAACGGCTGATATTCAAAGGGGTAAATAGTGGTTTTATACATCTCGAATTGTGCTAATTTTTTGTAGGAATGTAGAGTCCTATAAAAAGAATATACCATCAAAATATTAGACTTAAATTCATTATCGTTTGGGTTTTGCGGAGAAAATGGTGCAAATCTTG
Organism: Papaver armeniacum; assembly: GCA_023531295.1. Classification (NCBI taxonomy): domain Eukaryota; kingdom Viridiplantae; phylum Streptophyta; class Magnoliopsida; order Ranunculales; family Papaveraceae; genus Papaver; species Papaver armeniacum. The sequence continues at coordinate 125,555 of JAJJWW010002116.1, read as the reverse complement.
TCCGACCTTGTCTATCTAAGAGTGTCCATGGATCCTTCCTCTTTAAGTTTAGCCAATTTTTTTAATTAAATGCGTTATTTTAGTAAAGTGCAATAGTGTAAAATAAATTTCCCTTGTTAGCCAATTTGTGCATGGATGCGAGTTGATACCTGAAAATAATCAATCCTAGAATAGATGGCCCCTTAACCCATTAAGGGTCCCTTTTAGGATAAAGAGACTTTAGAACTAGGCCTAACCCATTAAGATGGGGAAGTCCTAGTTCACCCAAGAGCATATTAAGGCAGTTGGGCTTTGGCCTAAGAGGAAAGCCCTTTAGGGTTTGGTATTAACTTAAGGAAAGGGAAATGGTAGTTTAATAATATGTTAATCTTATGGGCATTTATCCATAAGAGGGTCATTATAAAAGGGAAAGAGGGCACACTTCTTGAGATCATCATTAATTCTCTAACTACTTCCTATAAACCCTTATTCTCCTTGGGAGTACTTTTTGTGATTAGGGCTAGTTCCTCCTTCCCACGTTTTACCCATTAACATTGCGACCACAGTGGGAGGTTCTTAGCCTCTTTTCCAGCATGATACTCCCAGGTGCGAGCCATGAGGTACCAGTGGGCTGAGCACTTCCTAACCCGGATCATGTTTCTGTGGAAGACGTGCAAGGAGAAAGTGATGAAGAGATACGTTTCCAAGCGGTAGTTACTACGCCTATTGTACAAGGTGTAGGAGCGTCTCAAAAGAAGGAAGAAATGATTAAAGGAAATCCACGGCTGAGACAAGCGAGCACGAGATGTTTAAAATACAAGAGGAGCTAAACGCATCCATTAAGAAGCAGCAGGAGCTACGCGGACGTCTTAAGCGAGCAAGAGAACAGAACCCGACAACCACTAAAGCAGTCATTCTGGGTATGACGGAAGACGCGATTGTGAAATACTTGGAAGCTAACTACCGAGTGACAAAGCACGATGCTTATGACCCGCTGGAACCTCCATATTCTGTAGAAGTTGCCGATTACCTATACCCCGAGGATTACACATCACCGAAGTTTAAAACATATGGAGGAAAAGAAAATGCGCGAGAGCATGTTAGTCGCTTCATATCATCATTGAATGCATACACTCAGGATGAAAGCCTTTGTATGAGAGAGTTCCCAAAATCACTCACGGATAATGCTTTTACCTGGTACGATAACTTGAAACCCGGTAGTATTAGTTCGTGGTCCGCTATGGTGCAACTCTATTTGAAGAAGTTCTATTCCGCGCAAAGAAGAGTCACATCAATAGATTTAGGAAGATGTACCCAGCGGGTAGGGGAAGAGATCGGAAAGTATATCACTCGCTTCCGGGATTTCACGCTAGAATGTCATGAAGACATCCCATAAGAGCGATTAGTGGAGATCTGCATCCGAGGAATGGATGCCATTTTTCGGTTAAACTTAACGAATTTAAAATTCCAAACCTTTGTGGAGATTGAGGAGGCTGCAGCCCGGATCTCAGATTGTGCGGATGTTATGAATTCCGAGGCAAGCGGTCATACTTGGAAATCGCACTCTGTTAATACTGCATCCGCACCATCTTTCAACGATCAAGGAAGCGATAAAGGAAAAGGAGGAGCTGCTTTTGGCTCTTATCGTGGAGGACAGTCTGGAAGAGAATGAAGAGCGGATGGAGGAAATTCCAATCCGCCACCACCGCTACCGTGCAGTAGAGAATAGATAGTATGGATTTTGGAGCAATGTGTGGCAAATAAAGAGTAAACTCTACCGCCCGTACCCACATAGCCTACTGCGGCAGATAAGATGCACGAGCGATATTGTCATTATCACAAGAGAGTTCATCATCCAACTGTGGAGTGTTTCTCCTTACGTTACATTGTGCAAAGGAAGCGAACCAGAAGCGAGTTGGAGATAGGAGAGCAAAGCATTAAGAGCGACCCGCTTCCTCAACATCAAGTTATGATGGTTTCACACGAGCCTATGAAGGGAGAAGCTTGGAGACCCTGGGAGGATGTGGAAGAAGAAGAAGCATGTGAAGCTTCTAAGACGGCCGTCTTCTCATATACTAATAGAATAGCTAGCAAATTTGCTCAAACTGTTTTAGCTCAACAGTTCTTTGATTCCCTCGGTTTCAGTGAGAACCATATCCGCGAAGCATCCAAGGCTATCACGGAAATTGCATTCGGAAAAGCGTATAATCCAATACCCAGAGAAGCTATAACCTTTACAGATGAAGATATATGCTACCCGGGAGAGCACCTTCGACCTCTATATCTGACGGCTTTTATTAACAAGCAACCTATTAAGCGAGATTTCATAGATGGAGGAGCTTCCCTCAACTTAATTTAATTACACACGTTGGAGTCCTTAGGAATGTCAAAGATAGCAATTAAGATGCGCGTGACGACTGTAAAAGGATTTGGAGGACAGACTCAGACGGCGATTGGGATAGTGCATTTGATGATGAAAATCGGGCCCATTAGAGCACTCACTCCCTTCTATGTGCTTGAGGATGACACTACTTCCATGTGCTAATAGGGTGAGAATGGCTTTTGAATCACAAGGTAGTAGCATCGACGTATCACCAATATGTCAAAACCATTATCGGAGGAAAGCAAATTCCGTATTCCATCCACATGCAACCCATTCGGACCGGAGGAAGCTTACATGGCGGATGCAGTCTTCTATACACAGCCAGTTACGGATCAGGAAGAACATCCGGAGCATCTAACACCCCTCCCAAAATGGGAAGAATTCCAAACTGAAGAGCAAACAAAAGGGAAGGCTAAGTCAGTCTTCAGTCCATCGCGAATGGGACCCGTTACAGGAAATAAGAGGGTTGTAGCCGAGACAAAAAATATTCAGTTCAATCGTTTCTCACGGACAGAGGGCGGACATGTCTATCGCTTATAACAATTAGCTTGGAAAGCCTCCAACTGTCAACATGACTGCGCTTTGTCATCGGTGGATGAAGAGATGATGGAGGCGACCCCAATGATCGAGGATTTACAGGAAGAAGTAGAGCCTCTTGTCTCGGAAAAGGAAATAATAGATAATTTGCCTGAGGAAAAGGAAAAGATCGATCCAACCCTCGACGGGTTAGAAGAAGTGAACCTTGGCTCGGAAGGCGAACCCCGCTGTGTACGCATCGGTAAACATCTTGAAGGGGAAGAGAAGTCGCGGATGATTAAGCTACTTCGTGAATACCGAGATGTATTCGCATTTACGTATGACGAAATGTCAGGTCTTGATAGTAGTTTGATCGCGCATAACCTCAACGTTTCACCCGAGTACAAGCCAGTCAAGCAACGAAGCCGTAACTTTTCGGAGAAAATAGAATTGGCGATCAAGAAAAAGGTGGAGAAGTTGCTGAAAGCCGAATTCATTAAACCGGTCCAACACCCCGTGTGGCTAGTTAATATCGTACTAGTAGCAAAGAAGAATGGAAAGGTCCGATGTTGTGTCGACTATCGAGATCTGAATCGATCATGCCCTAAAGACGACTTCCCAGTGCCAAACATAGATATAATAGTGAATAACACATGCGGATATGGTATGTTTTCCTTCATGGATGGGTTCAACGGATACAACCAAGTCAAGATGTCTGCAGAAGATGCACATAAGACAGCCTTCCAAACCCCATACGGTAATTTCTATTATGTTGTGATGCCGTTTGGGTTGAAGAATGCGGGCGCAACCTACCAACGGGGAATGGTGGCTATCTTCCACGACATGATGCATCAAATTATGGAAGTTTACATAGATGATGTGGTGGTAAAATCCCGAGCACGAGAAGATCAACTCGACCACTTTAGGCGTGTTTTCAACAGATGTAGGAAGTATCACTTAAAGATGAATCCTCTCAAATGCGCCTTTGGAGTCACTTTCGGAAAATTCTTAGGGTTCGTTGTTACAGACAAGGGGATACAGATTGCTCCGGACAAGGTTGAATCAATAACCACTATGGGGTCACCCGCAAATGTAAAAGAGTTATAAACTTTTATAGGTAGAGTGTCTTACGTCCGGAGATTTATCCCTGGGCTGGCACAACTACTGTCTGCATTCACGCCACTATTGAAGAAAAATAGGCAATTCGAATGGGGAGATGATCAAGAGCGAGCCTTTCAGAAGCTCAAAGAATGTCTAATCAGCGCGCGGGTCCTACGACCCCCTGTCAAAGGCGAACCCCTCTACCTATACACAACATTCACCAATATGGCGATTGGAGCATTTTTGGCTCAAGACCTCGGCAACGATCAGCTATGCCCGATTCACTATATCAGCAGAGGGTTTAGAGATGCGGAGTTCATATATTTGAAAGTAGAGCAAACATGCTTAGCGCTCATATATGCCATGCAAAAATTACGATCTTATCTGCTCGCTCATGAAACCATAGTGGTAGCAACTGCTAATCCGATTGCTTATCTGGCAACAAAACCAGTGTTATCCGGCAGAACAGCCCGCTGGCTACTACAAATATCTGAATTTGAGCTAAAGTATCAGCGGTCTAAAGGAGTACGCGGGCAAGCATTTGCAGATTTGTTGGCCGCATTCCCAGGTATGGATATGACGGAAATAAGTGATGAAATACCTGGAGAAGTTGCAGAAGTCGAGAACGCTGGATAATATTTTTTGATGGTTCATCATATGGCTCTTACGGAGGAGCGGTAATAGTATTTGAGACACCCAAAAGAGAATTGTTATCATTCGCTTTCAAGCTAGACTTGGAATGTAGCAATAATGTGGAAGAGTATGAAGCATTGATTCTCGGATTACGAATGTCTGAAGAGCTCAATTTAGGGTCAATCGACATCAAAGGAGACTCGAAGCTAGTCACAAACTAAGTATCGGGTGACTTCCAAGTAAAAGAGGCGCATTTGGCACCATACCGAGCGGAAGCCCAAAAATTGATAGCGAGGAGAGGAAGCACCGTTATTGAGCATAATGGAAGATCCACTAACAAACACGCGGACACGTTAGCCACCTTATCAGCAAAGCTACAATTGAATGAAGCCGACAAAGGAACCATAGTGGTGAAAACAAGGGCATTACCCAGCACGTGGAAAGAAGACGCAACGTTCGAATTGAAAGATGATTGGAGAACAACATATATTGAAGATTTAACTAGAGAAACGGATGATCAGTTATTGCCCATTAAAGTGCTAAAACAATTTGTTGTAGTTCGAGGAGCGTTATACTTTCGAACATACAGATGTTCTTTATCACGGTGTGTGGGAAAGGTATAAGCGCAAGAAATACTGAATCGCGTTCATGAAGAGTCATGCGGACAGACAGGAGGAATCCCACTATACCGCCGATTGTAGAGGATGGGCGTATACTGGCCAAATATGGCAGTCCAAGCGGTAGTAGTCCAGGATAAATGTGAAGATTGTCAGGCGCCCCCACAACAGACATAAGTGTGTAGTGTGGAAATAAAGGATTGGAGGCAACCTTACATAGATTTCCTCCAGCATGAACGCTTACCGCTGAACAGACAAGATGCGTTGAAAATTCAAAGGAAATCCGGGCGATTCTTTTTGAGTGAAGGCATCCTATATAGAAAGAGTTTTGGGAACAAGATATTGCGTTGTTTATCACAAGAAGAAGCGGAGATAGTTATGGCTACGACTCACAATGCTGAGCACCAAGGTATGAGAAAACTCTTCTTACAGTTGTATGAAGGGGGGTTTTACTGGCCTATGATGAAATTTGATACAGCCGAACATGTAAAGAAGTGCCAGCAATGTCAAAGCCACGGATCACTAATCCGCGACCCGCATACCTTGCTGCATAGTGTCGTAACACCTTGGCCTTTGCATAGCTGGGGGCTTGATATTATTGGGCAAATAAGCCCGACTTCATCCGGACGACATAAGTATATCATCACTGCGACAGAATATTCTTCCAAATGGGTTGAAGCCATTCCGCTCTGGGATTACTCAGGTGCCACGATCACTGCATTCATCAAAGAACATAGCATATGTCGATTCGGTGCACCTATGATTATCCGCTCGGATAATGGTCCTCTTTTGTCAATCAAACGGTGAAAGAACTGTTGGATCAATATGTAATCAAGTTCCATACTTCGACTGTCTGCTACCCTCAGGGAAATGGACAGGCAGAAGTGACTAATAAAACATGGCTAAGGATATTAAGCCGTACCATACATGATCACCATAGGAGTTGGCATGAACAGCTGCCCCTCGCACTTTGGGCATACCGCATTTCCAAGAGAAGTTCAACTGGCGCCTCTCCTTACTCCTTGGTGTATGGTGATGTAGTTTTAATTGTGGTAAGTAAAGGGTTTGATTCTCAGACTTGGGAAGATATTGATTTTAGACTTAAATAAAATTAATCTAGCGAATAAAAGAAAAGATAATGACAATATTGAGAGATTACTGGGAATCAGGATTTCACCAAACTCTAATTCTATGGTTTAAATATTAATTCTTAGACAAGTATAGCTCCAAAAACAGCAATTATTGACTCTTAATCTTTGCCAAGGTAGATTTTATAAAACATTAATTGTAAATGGTAAGCATGGATTATCAAAACACCTAAGCTAAGCATAACCCATAAAACTAAATCACAACTAATTAATTTTAAATCATAATTCAAATTATATTAATGCAAAAGTCGTAAAAAGAATTTAATAAAATTACCATAGTGTTGAGAATTGGCTTCCTCCGTCATCCCAGCGATGGGGTTTAGCTCATCATGGTAGAAACACGCTCAAAAGAATTTTTCATAGCTCTAAAAGGTGTTTGTATTGAAGAAATTGTTTAAGACGGAGATTCGCAACGCTGTAAATATGTTACAGACGTCACTGTTACAATACAAGTATTGCAGATTTAAACCTAATTGTTACAAAGCTTCTATCGCAGACACTGTTCAACAGCGACAGTTCTTTTTTGTTTGTTCTTCTTGTTCTTCAGAACGACAGTTCTGAAGCGTCATTTCTTCGTCTTCTTCACCTGCTGCTGCTGCACCTCTGTAATTCACCTCTGCAGCTTTTCTTTCTCCTCTGCAGCGTACCCAAACTCTCAACCGACCTTTCTGGGACTCCTACTAACCTATTTATTCACCACCGGTCGAAGTTTCTCGATTAAATGTTCCACAATATCTTATTTTCTTTTACCGGAGACTACGGAGATTTTCTTTCCATCCCTGTTTGTTTTCACGCGTTTTTCTGCTCGATACGAACTCTCCAAGCTAGAATAAAAGATATTCTCTCCTTCTGCTCGACGTAACTTCCAAGTAAAACCCAAACTCTCCCAAGATAACTCATATACCCTGTTTACTTCCAAACTCGATAAGCCTGAATCCCGAGAAGTTCTCTATGTCCTGTTACGTGTAATCTTTCTTTCTTTCCGATATAAACCCGGTTACCAAGCTCTCCGTTTCGATAAAACAGGGTACTATCAAACCATCTGTACGTGCAAACTTGACTAAATCTCGTCCAAAATAAATCCAGAAAAAACCGAGAATAATCCTCCCCTGTTTTGCTGAGAACCGATGATCAAGCCCAAGTTTTCCTAATCCAACATGTATACCAAGCCTGTTTAGCCCTTATGAGTCCATCCTAACTATTTCCGCTGATTGAATCTCTTCAGAAATCCCCCAAAAATTCAACCCTAATCTGTTTCGTGAAAACAAGTTTTTCCCGCCAATTATGAAAATTCAAAATGTAGAAGATGACCTCCCCCTATCCTGTGCTGGCCTCCCTTTAGCAACTGGGGTGGAAATATTAATTTTTGGGTGCGCATAGTAATCTTCCTGCGTGTTTTTTATGAATTCTTTTGGGTGTCTTTATCGTGTCCTCTGGGTGCTTTTAATAATTCATATCGGAGATCCAAATACCACTTTTCGAGCCAAATTCTCCGTAAAAGCTTATTTCTCCAAAAACACCTACAAAGATATAAAATAACCAAATAAGTACAAAATCGAGCACTAACAATATACATAATTGAGATCCAAATAGACACATAAATGCGTCTATCAAATGCCCCCAAACTTATTATTTGCTAGTCCCGAGCAAATCATATCTACAAAATAAAAATCCTAACTCACTGTCGCAGGCATCGTCGATTGCATTTAGCGTATGCAATAAGCCTTTAAGCCCCTAGGTGGCCCTAGCGGCCGAGTTATAGTCTCGGGAGGGCTTACCAGAGATATACCCACAAAACCTTTACTCCAGACTCTAGCTATCTACGCAGAACCTTGGAAAGCACTAAAGAATCTCCTTGGTTGGCATACGTATTGACTACAAGAGGAAGTACCCTGATGCGAAATTCCAATTGTTGTACACGAGTTGGCACTCAAGCATACTAAAATTCATATATAAGTGACAGAGCTCTACTCAGATAGTTGCATTATGGACATCAATATTCGGAGTCAACAAATCACATAGATGGTTTTGATGTTGACTAAGTGAACGATGTTTCTCATATCTGTCTGAAGGCCACTTCCAAAATGAACCTATCCTAATGGATTGAGATACTGGTCTGACTAATATCAACACAACTGGCATATACAAGGGAACCGGTGGTCGATAATCCTAATTCTAGATCAACTCGTCTGGCATATACAAGGGAACCAACGGTCGATTTATTCACCGAACATTAACAAATTTTTTTTTTTAACAACATGATTAGATATTGCGGATCCAAGCGCATGCTTCTTGTCAGCAGATTTCATGGTAATTCCCGTGGATCCTGCGTTCCACGCTTGTTTAGGCGACGGAGACAGGGAGAACACACACATATTGCTATCCAAGTGTTATTATTATTATTATTTATTTTTTTAAATTTATTATTTAAATTTATTCCGTTTGGTCTAATCGGTCTGGTCTCTTTTTTTTTTTTTTTTTTTAGTAACTCAATCACTCTATTTCACCCTAGCAATGGTAACAACTTGATTCGTGAGCCCCACCTAATCACTTAGAGAAACATATTTTAAAAAGAAAACAAAATAAAAACAAGAGTGAACAGGACTCAACGAGATATGGCGAAACTACCATGTTATTTCTAACACCTGAGCTCTGTGATTTTATGAATAGACTCTTATAGATGTTTCCATCTACTCAGATTGGTTCCTCAACTCCTACAACCAAGATGCTTCCATCCACTTAGATTGGTTAGTGCCATCCTTAATAAACATAAATTTCTAGGCTCTGGAGTTTTATTTATTGAAACTAAAAAGTTTCTCCCATACCCCCAAACTTAAATCTAACATTGTCCTCAATGTTCTAAAGAAAAAATTAAAAGCATGAACAAGGAGAAACTGTTACCACTTGAAGCAAAAGAGTTAAGAAAATATATTACCGTGTTGCATGAGCATGGGTTACCTCCCAAGAAGTGCTAAATTTAAAGTCTTCATCCAGACGCCAAATGCCCATAAATGGATAATTACCTTTTCAAATCATATATCAATAGTCGAAACAACTGTGGATCAACAAAACCAAATAAAACTGCCACAATTATAAGACAAATGCATCAGATTAGATAAATAAGCATATATATCACAACCTGAATTAAAACTTCTCCCAAGACAACTGGGTTTATTTGTGGTGCCCACTTGGGCTTTCTATGAGTGTCTTGACAAATAGATCCTTTCGAACCACAGGTCTCTAATAGCTGAATTTCCTTCTGGACAGTATCAGGAGGATCAGGTTGTGGAGTCGGAAGAGATTCAAGTAATAGCTCAGGTTCACTAGGCTCGAGTCCCAAGTTAGGGACTTCTAATATGTATATTTGACCATCATCACCCCCAAACTTAGGGTAATCAGTATTTTCAGAAAGACCTCTAATTATTGCTTGAATTTCTAGATCCTCAGAGTCTATAAAATACTCAAGAGCTTCTTCTAGATCACTACCCCCAAACTTAGGGTCAACACTACTCTCCGTAAGGCCTAGCACTATGGCTTGAATTTAAGGGTCCGTAGAGTCTTTAAAGTACTCGAGAGCTTCTTCTAGTTCAACAGTTTGGTCACCTAACTGACTTAAGAGAATCTCATCAAATTCATCCAAAGAATCATCCAATAAAGTGTCGTCCCAATTATCCTGAACTAAAGTGCTAATCATATTCATTTCCTCTAAATCATTAGAAGGTTGTCTAGTAACATTAAAGACATTTAGTTCAGTGGTCATATTACCAAAGGATATATTCATAAGCCCGGTCCTACAGTTGATGATAGCATTAGATGTGGCTAAAAATGGGCGACTTAAAATCACCGGTATTTGAGCACTAGGGTCCTGAACAGGTTGAGTGTCTAGAACAACAAAATCCACAGGATAAATAAATTTATCAACCTCAATCAGTACATCCTTTATGACACCACGAGGTACTTTGACAGACCTATCAGCTAACTGTAGGGTCATTTTAGTCGGTTTCAACTCACCAAGACCTAGCTGGGTGTACACATGATACGGGAGTAAGTTAACACTGGCTCCTAAGTCAAGTAATGCTTTATCAACAATGTGATTACCAATCGTACAAGATATGGTGGGGCATCCCGGGTCTTTATACTTAGGGGATGTTTGGTTCAGAAGGATTGAACTTACGACCTAAAAAAAGCTTTCTTATGGACATTAATCTTACGCTTTCGTGTACAAAGATCCTTAAGAAACTTGGCATAAGCAAGCATTTGCCTAATTGCTTCTAATAAAGGAATATTTATGTTCACCTGCTTAAATATTTCCATTATTTCGTTGAAAGTTGACTCTCTCTTTGTTGGAACTAACAACTGTGGATATGGGGCTCTGGGATGAAAATGAGATCTATCGGGAACCACATAGGCATCACTAGAAATTTTATCAGTCTCTTCAGCTAGTGGCTCCTTCTGGGGCTCATCTTGGGAACTAGAATGGGAACTAGAAGGTGGATCTACAGTATGTCCACTATCAGGCATGGCTACCTTATTGTCTACCGTTTTACCACTCCTAAGGGTTCTTACAGAGTTCACATTATTGAACTCTTTCTATCTAGAGGATACTTCATGAATTGCTCTAGTGTTGGTTAGCGGTTGATTGGGGGACTTTTCCTTTTCTCTTTCGCTCAAAAATTCTGCAATTATACTAACCTGATTTTTTAGCTCTGAAATAGCCTAAGAGTTTTCCTGTAAACCTTTCTCAATCGTTTGCTTAAACTCTGCAGTGTTATGAGATAAGATGGTCAAAGACTCTTCTAAACTCATGATTTTTTTATCCGAACGGGTTACGATCACGATACGGCTCTAAATGGTTCTTAGTATACCCAAAACTTGGGAGAGCCCGGGAAATACTAGACCCCGACCTTGACTGCGGCCCTTAGACCAAGAGAAATTCGGGTGGTTTCTCCAACCAGGGTTATAGGTATCGGAATATGGATAAAATCTCTGACGGTTTTCAAACCTAGAGTTGTTATAAAGAGCATGGGCTTTCTCTTCGTATCTAGCATGGTGTGACCCTTGATTCATTTCTAAGGCCTCTAGACGCCTAAGAATATCTGACCCATAATAAATTCTATCGATCCTATGGATATGATTTCTAGGTATTTCTGGTTCTCTCATTGAATCCCATTGCCTAGTTTTCTCAGCCAACTCGATGAATTCGTCGAAACATTCATCTGGGTCTTGATGGGTAAATTCGCCACCACTAATTGTTTCTACACATACGGGTTTCACTATCAAGGCCCTCATATAAAATTTGGGCCATGTGGGCTTTTTCAAAGCCGTGATGTGGACACTTGGTATAACAATTCACTAAACCTTTCTACATAATCATGAAGTTTTTCACCTAATTTACGCTTAAAGGTTTGGATAGACTGCGAACAGTTGCGGTATTATGGTGTGGGTAGAATTTCTTAACAAATGCCTCTACAAGACCATCCCAGTGGTAATTGTTTTAGAAGGAATAAAATGATACCACTCTTTGGCTTTCTCATAGAGAGAGAAGTGAAACAAACGTAACCTAAGCACATCTTTGGAGACATTTGGATAGTTCATTGTGTCACAAATCATTTCAAAGTATCTTATGTGGGTACTCGGGTTCTCATTCTCTAACCCCTTAAACTTACGAAGCATGCCAATAGTCTCAGGTATAATATCAAATTGGACCGTAGAAGCTGGTGGAACTACACCTGGCTCACGCACTACTTTAGACGGGTTCAAACGATCCCTAAGAGTTTTTACCGGGACCCCATCATCATTTTCCTTAACCATTTCGACAAAAATAGAAGTATTAAGGATATTTTCCTCACCGTGAGAAGAATGTCCAAAAATAGGACTTTCTAGATTAAGGTAGTCAAGATTCTTGTTTCCTAAAATATCACTTCTAGGTTTTTCACGCATAAACCGTCCTAGAGCGTCTTTCTTACGTTTTGGCATACAAGAATTCAACCAAAAACTGTGCACATGCAAATTCTGGGCTAACTAATTTAGGTAGGCTTGGGTTACCTACAGAGAAATATACCCAAAGGTACGAGGCTGAGGTTTGTGGACTTTCAGCTGGTAACTCCCATAAGGCCCAAGGCACGGGTTCAGCTTACTAATCCACCATTTTTCCTAAACTCGGTAGTCTGACGAAGATGCAATTGGTGTGTGTAGTGTTTTTTTTTTATATATAAATAAAGTACTAAAAATAAACACAAACAAATAAAAGAAAATTACAAGAACAAAATAAAGAAACTACTAAAAATAAGATAAAAGTCTAAAAATAAAATCTACAGTTTCTCCCTTTTTGTAAGGCAAGTTCAACTTTCCACGTTTCGCTTCAAGCCAATCCTGCGCAGCAAACACAAAAATACCAAAGACGTAAAATAGAACAAAAAATAATCTAAAAATAAAATGAAATAAAATATATACAAAACCTAAAAAAAAATGCAAAACCTAAAACCTAAACCTAAATACAAGTCCGCGTCGGCGGCGCCAAAAACTGATGTAGTTTTAATTGAGGTAAGTAAAGGGTTTGATTCTCGGACTTGGGAAGATATTGATTTTAGACTTAAATAAAATTAATCTAGCAAATAAAAGAAAAGATAATGACAATATTGAGAGATTACTGGGAATCAGGATTTCACCAAACTCTAATTCTATGGTTTCAATATTAATTCTTAGACAAGTATAGCTCCAAAAACAACAATTATTGACTCTTAATCTTTGCCAAGGTAGATTTTATAAAACATTAATTGTAAATGATAAGCATGGATTATCAAAACACCTAAGATAAGCATAAACCATCAAACTAAATCACAACTAATTAATTTAAAATCATAATTCAAATTATATTAATACAAAAGTAGTAAAAAGAATTTAATAAAATTACCATAGTGTTGATAATTGGCTTCCTCCGTCATCCCAGCGATGGGGTTTAGCTCATCATGGTAGAAACACGCTCAAAAGAATTTTCATAGCTCTAAAAGGTGTTTTTATTGAAGAAATTGTTTAATACAGAGATTTGCAACGCCTGTAAATATGTTACGTACGTCACTTATTACAATACAAGTGTTGCAGATTTAAACCTAACTGTTACAAAGCTTCTATCGCAGACACTGTTCAACAGCGACAGTTCTTTTTTGTTTGTTCTTCGTGTTCTTCAGAACGACAGTTCTGTAGCGTCAGTTCTTCGTCTTCTTCACATGCTGCTGCTGCACCTCTGTAATTCACCTATGCAGCTTTTCTTTCTCCTCTGCAGCGTACCCAAACTCTCGACCGACCTTTCTGGGGCTCCTACTAAACTATTTATTCACCACCGGTCGAAGTTTCTCGATTAAATGTTCCACAATATCTTATTTTCTTTTACCGGAGACTACGGAGATTTTCTTTCCATCCCTGTTTGTTTTCACGCGTTTCTCTGCTCGATACGAACTCTCCAAGCTAGAATAAAAGATATTCTCTCCTTCTGCTCGACGTAACTTCCAAGTAAAACCCAAACTCTCCCAAGATAACTCATATACCCTGTTTACTTCCAAACTCGATAAGCCTGAATCCCGAGAAGTTCTCTATGTCCTGTTACGTGTAATCTTTCTTTCTTTCCGATATAAACCCGGTTACCAAGCCTGTTTCGATAAAACATGGTACTATCAAACCATCTGTACGTGCAAACTTGACTAAATCTCGTCCAAAATAAATCCAGAAAAAACCGAGAATAATCCTCCCCTGTTTTGCTGAGAACCGATGATCAAGCCCAAGTTTTCCTAATCCAACATGTATACCAAGCCTGTTTATCCCTTATGAGTCCATCCAAACTATTTCCGCTGATTGAATCTCTTCAGAAATCCCCTAAAAATTCAACCATAATCTGTTCCGTGAAAACAAGTTTTTCCCGCCAATTATGAAAATTCAAAATGTAGAAGATGACCTCCCCCTATCCTGTGCTGGCCTCCCTTTAGAAACTGGGGCGAAAATAGTAATTTTTGGGTGCGCATAGTAATCTTCCTGAGTGTTTTTATGAATTCTTTTGGGTGTCTTTATCGCGTCCTCTGGGTGCTTTTAATAATTCATATCGGAGATCCAAATACCACTTTTCGAGCCAAATTCTCCGTAAAAGCTTACTTCTCCAAAAACACCTACAAAGATATAAAATAACCAAATAAGTACAAAATCGAGCACTAACAATATACATAATTTAGATCCAAATAGACACATAAACGCGTCTATCATATGGAGAAGACGCAATATTTCCAGTAGAGATTGCAATTCCTTCCACACGAGTACCCATGGCTAGCCTCACTACCCCGGATGAGGTCAGTCGATTCGCTCACCTTGATACCCTAGAAGAACGACGAGCCAGAGCTGAGAGTTTCGTGGATAAGTATAGGCAAAGGACGGCGAGATATTATAACTAGAAAGTAAATGAACGGACCTTCAGCATAAATGATGTAGTTATGAAGATCGCACCACATGTTCAGCGCAATGAAAAGGCGGGAAAATTTGCTGCAAATTGGCAAGGTCCCTACGTGATTACCGAAGCTGCAGAAAGCGGATACTACTATCTCAAGCGGATGAATGGCTCACGCATCAACACTCCTATCAATGGTAAATGGCTTAAAACTTATTATGCTTAAGTAACTAAATATACGCCGGATGGTTGAGAAATAATAAAACAACCATCTTATGTTACACTTTGAGTCGCTTTAATTGGATAAATAAAAAAATATAACTAAAGTCTCGCGTACGACCCAATGAAGTGTGCCAATATTCCCAGAAAGGACTAGACTCCGTGCATGGCTTAATGAAGTGCACCAATAGTCCCAGAAAGGACTAGGCTATGTGCATGGCTTAATGAAGTGCACCAATATTCCCAGAAAGGTCTAAGTCTCGCGTACGACCCAATGAAGGCGCCAATAGTCCCAGAAAGGACTAGGCTCCGTGCATGGCTTAACAAAGTGCACCAATAGTCCCAGAAAGGGCTAAGTCTCATGTATGACCCAATGAAGTACGCCAATAGTCCCAGAAAGGACTAGACTCCATGCATGGCTTAATGAAGTGCATCAATTGTTAGAGCATTGATCGGTCGAACTCGCATGCGTTGCTATCTCAAGCATGTTTGTCAAAGTTAGTGATCAAAACTATAAGTCTTGATTTCTAGACTATTATAGCTAAAGGTCTCGGACTAGGATATAAAGTGTAGTTGAGCTCAAGACTCCATGGCAATCATCATACAAGACGAAGGACTACTCAAGGAACTGGTGGAACTTCATCGAATAAAAGGTATGTGGAGACTTGAACTTATCTGTCACTCAAAAGTCTATTTACTCTATCTCTTACTCTTGAGATAAAAGTCGTTTTGATAAATAGACTTTCATTATACACATTTGCTATTTAGAGCCGAGTTTAACTCGCCTATCTATTTCTCGAAATATGTGTTGGAAAGCTTTCGCTTTAGCCAAATTCATCTTTACCTAGTGACGAAAGTCATCTTATGTTTCAATCACTTTGAAAATTGCTCTAACGAAAAATGGTTTGTGAATAACGGATATATAACGTTCTCTGAGAATGTTTCAATGATTGAAATGAGAGTTTAGATTACATAACCATTGGAAGGATATAAGCATTGTTGTGGAAACACATATATGTATAAGTCCTTATTCCTTGAACCAAAGTTTGCGAACTTTGTTGATCAAGAGAAACGGAATGTGGCGTGAGCCAAGTCCGCGAACTAGCGGAAGTTTTCGACCCGAGAATTTCTGCTGGAGTTTGTGAACTCCTTCCGTGAGCTTAAGTCCGTGAACCCAGTCCACCAACTTGAGTAGGTTATATCTAAAACCGGTTTTTCTTGAACTCATGTTTATATAAACTAAGGAATGCTTTTGCAAACCGTGGCTATAAATTTCATGAACCGATTCGAGTGAATCAAAATGTTTTTGCTTCGATTGTGTCTTGTGTAGTTACATAAGATCTAAGTAATTGAACAACTCTCTAACTAGTTCATTTGAGTCATTTGAACTATTTATGGTGAAGAAGAATATGGTTGATATGAAATTGCTCATATGGCTAACCATTTGGTTAACTATTGTTGAACCAATAAATGTTAATGTTTGGGAACGGTTACATAAACCCAAAATTGGACATTCCATTTGTGTATAACAAGCTAGGTTTCAATCCAACGGTTGAGAAATATTAGCTTGAATCTAATCAGGTTTTCATCTAACGGTGAATATTGAATGCTTTGTTACTAATCTAACATTGATTGCAAACCCTGATTTGAAAGACTATATAAGGGAGAACTCTAGCAAATGGGAAACCTAATCCCCACACATTCTGTGTGATACTAGTTGTGATAAGCTAGAGTCGATTCTCCTTTAACCTTTGGTTTCTTCTTCTAAACCAGGTTAACGACTTAAAGACTTCATTGGGATTGTGAAGCCAGAACGATACTACTTTCTTATACTTGTGTGATCTGATCTTGTTGTTTCTATCGTACGAGTTCAATTGGAATAATTGGCTTGAGATTTATATCTCCGATGGGCAAGATAAAAATAAATCACAAACACTTCGTCTCATCGTTTGTGATTCCAAAATATCTTTTTTCGATGCGTCGATTAAGATTATTGTGAGGTGATTGATAATACTAGGCTATTCTTCGGGAATATAAGTCCGGATTATCAATTGGTTCCTGTTCACCTTGATTTATCAAAATAAGGAACAAAAACTCGTAGGTAAATTTGTGGGAGACGGATTTATCTATTACCGTAGACTTTTCTGTGTGATACAGATTTGTTTATTAAAGTCTTCGACTTTGGGTCGTAGAAACTCTTAGTTGTGGGTGAGATCAGCTAAGGGAATCAAGTACGTAGCATCCTGCTGGGATCAAAGACGTAGGAGATTGTACCTTGGATCAATGTGAGATTGATTGGGGTTCAACTACAGTCCAGACCGAAGTTTTTGGAGTAGGCTAGAGTCTGTAGCGGCTTAATATAGTGTGTGTTCAATATGGACTAGGTCCCGGGGTTTATCTGCATTTGCGGTTTCCTCGTTAACAAAATTCTGTTGTCTGTGTTTTTTCTATTCCGCATTATATTTGTTTATATAATTGAAATATCACAGGTTGTGCGTTGTTCAATCAATTAGAATATCCGACCTTTTGGTTGTTGATTTAAATTGATTGAGACTTGGATATTGGTCTTTGGTACCATCCAAGTTATCTCTTTTTGATAAAGACTCGCAAATTTCTATTTGCTTGAGTAAAGATCAAATTGAGAGATTGAGATATAAACTCTTTGATATGCTTTTCTCTAGATTGAGTCTTACTGTCTAGTTGATTCTCTAGAAAGTATATTGGAGTTGTCCATACAGATTGCTAAGCGAAATATTGGGTGTGGTTGTTAGACCCCCGCTCTTTCAATTGGTATCAGAGCAGGCAAACACGTTCAAGACCTTATAAGTCTGTGTTTGTAGCGATCTGACTCTATGGACAGAGGTGTTATCTCTATTAACGTACCACCAGTCTTCGATGGCTCTAATTACTTATGGTGGAAAATTGTTATGCGAGCTTTTCTTCAAGCACTTGATTTTCAATTATGGGTATATGTTGTTAATGGCTATGATCCTCCCGTTGTGGCAATTGGAGATGTAAACGTTCCCAAGAATATTGGTGAATACACCCCTGCCGAGATACTTGATGCAAAGAAAAATTCCGACGGTTTGAATGCCATCATGCATGCCATTACCGCAGATCTTCAGCACCATGTGTCTAATTGCACTAAGTCGCAAGAAGCTTGGGAAATCTTAGAAACCGTTTTTGAAGGTAATACCAGTGAAAAGGAAGCTAGGCTTCAAAACCTTAATTCCGATTGGGAAAAGCTTTGTATGGCAGATGAAGAAACATTTGATGAGTTTAATCACAAAGTGTCTGAAATTGTTAATGCATCTTTTGCATTGGGTAAGACTATTCCTGAAAAGGACATTGTAATAAAAATTCTCAGATCGCTGCCATCTAGATATGATTCTAAGAAGCATGCCATCATTGAGGCAAATAACCTTGATAATCTCTCTAGAAATACGCTGTTTGGAAAGCTTAAGATCTTTGATTATGAACATTCATCCAAATCTAAGGATGTTGCGTTCAAAGCACTAAAGGACACTAAATTACTAGATAAAAGTAAAAAAGTGTATATCTCTGAATATGATCACTCTGAGATAGATTCATCAGATGAAGATCTTGACAAATCAGTCTAGATAATCACAAGACAGTTTAGGGATCTTCTGCTAAAGAGAAGTAAACGGTTCTCCAGAGATAAGCCTAAGGCATCAGTCAAACCTCATAATCGTGTTCCTCCTAAAAATATGAATATTGATGAAACTAATGACGAGGATATGCCTCAGTGCTTTAAGTGTAAGGGATTTGGTCATTTTGCAAACGAGTGCACAAATCGTAGAAAATACACTGGGAACAAAGGTCTTGCGGCAACTCTTGATGAAATGTCTGACAACTATGATTCTAATGAAGACGAGAAATCAAGTGTTGCACTTCTTGGTGAAAATATTGATTTTGATAATTGTAGCAATACATACATCAATCTTAATATTCTTTCAGAAGATAATCCAACTATTCTGGAAGATAAAGTTGACCATTCTTTGGAAACTCTGTTTATAATGTTTCAGGTTCCACTATGTGCCTAGCTGCATGCACATCTCAGATGCCTGAATATTATCCAAGATTGACGTGTTTGTTTTGTTCTCAAAAGGGTCATGAACTTTCAAGGTGTTACAAGTACAAACACCGATTGAGGCACGTCAACAAACTTCAACGAAGAGAAAATCATTTAGCAAGGAAGCTTAAACTTGATCAGAAGACCGCTGAGGTATGTATGATTTTATCTTCGTCTAAGAAGTTAGTTTCCAAGGATATGGCTAGACTAGTTGAGAATAAAGTATGGTCAAGTCGTTTTGATAGACAAAAGTCTGTGGATTCCTCTCAAGAGGAAAATGGTGGACAAATTGTTGTTCACCACAACGCAACTTGATTGTGTAGAGTTTGAAATCTTGTCTCATGTGCCTGATCAAAAGAGACAATGAATGTGTACCTTTCAGGATTTCGGAAAAGTTTTTTTTCTTTTCTTAGATTTTATTTTGTTTTTCTTTTTGTCTATCAAACAAAAGAAAGGGTACTATCGACAATTCTGCTCTTAATAGGGTTGAGAGTTGGTCGTGTACGAACCTATTAAAAGGTTGTGTAACCCTATATTCCTTTTTCCTTCTATGTAACCTCTTTTTATCTCAAGACTACTTGTTGAGAAAATTGTGATTTCCTCTCACAAACCCATACGTTTATGGATACTCCAAGCATGATATATTCTGATGGAAAAGATGTTAATATGATTGTTAAGCCATTAATCATGAAGGAAAAATAAAAATCTCCGCTAGCTCCGACATTGAAAAGGAAAAGAAGGATTGTGAGGAAGCCAAGAGCCGTTCCTTCAAATTCTTAGAAGTTTTCTGATATCCTTGATGTGTTGAAAGAGATGCGAAAGGAGATTCAACAAATAAAGGCTTTTGTGTATAAGACTCATGAGATTCAGAAGGCCCTGGTTCGACAACATCAGCCAAGAAGGTTTATTGATATTAACTCTTATCTTAATGAACCTTATGTTCCAATGGTTGTTGACGACAAGGAGTTCGGGAACGATAAAGAATTCTTCAAAGGTCTTAACATCTAGTAAATCTTCTATTTTCCTTTTTTGTTGGAAGAATAACTAGAGTTTGGAATAGCCATTATTATGATTACACATATCTATGTCCAACGTTTTCATCTTCATGTTTTTAGATTTATTGGTTTAAACTCTAAATTTGTTTGGAAGATGATTTTTTGCAGTATTAATCTTTATGGTTTTATATATTGCAAATTGTTATGGGATATGTGTGTTTGCGTCCATGAACTATGATTGTCCCATATCTTGTCAAAAGTAAAGTCTTTCATAAGTCGATATTCATATGTTGATAAAGTAATGAATGGACTTTTGATAAGTACAAAAGTTAAGCCTATATTGTCAATTATTGATGGAACATAGGTTAAAATCTTTTGTTTTTTAAGGATTATGTCTATTGTATGTCATTGTGCAAATGATGATGGAAAATAGAATGAATCCTGTGTATTCCGCAGTAATTGATCTTCCCTGATTCATATTTTATGTATTACTGTGAGGCTCCATAATGTGTCTTATGTTGAGCACTAAACAACCAAGTTGATTAGTTTATGATTAGCTTTGTTGTTGTTCCGTATGGTACTTTATGTCGAGCATTTTTGAACTAAATTAATCATCTTGTTTGGTTATTTAGTTAAACTTCATAAGTCTTCTTTGAGCATTTTTGACTGGGTTGATTATTTTCATGATTAACTTAGTCATTGCTCCATATATTTTCTTATGACGAGTATGACCAATTAAATTGATTACTTTTGTGATTAGTTTGGTTGTGTATTTCGATTAGATTAATTATGGGTTCTCTTGTGATTAATCTAATTGAGTGTTTTTGAGTCTCCATAAGTTCACTTATGTTGAGCATAATTGGTTAAATTAATTATGAATTTCTTGTGGTTAATTTAATATTTTGGATTCAAATTCATACTTGTATGTAATTTGTTATGTCCAAAGAAATCCTTCTTTTCTTTCGAAATTAAGGTCGCTCTTGTTATTCTTTCGGGAATGACATATTATGAGGGAGAGTTATTTTTGAACTTGTGCTTAATTTCCAAATCTTTGTGGGGAGTGCGGCTGTGGAATATTATAGGGGTTGTCTTGTATCTTTAAAACTCCTTGATGAATGCATTTAGCTTCGGCTTTATGATTGCATCTAAATAAGATGACATGTGTTTCTTTCTTTTGCTCATGAAATGTCTCTTTTGGAAATTTCATTAGGATCCCGTTCTTGTACCTTTGCCAATTTTATTGACAAAAAGGGGGAGAATTAATATGTAGTTCACACTACAAATACATATGGTTTTCGGATCATTATGTAAGGGGGAGTGGTTTCCATGTGAGATTGAGTATTGACTAAGGGGGAGTGATACATATCACCATAGTATTGTTGTTGAAGTTGTGATACAATTGGACTTTGACGCTGTGTAATGATACTATGACACTCTATAACAATGATTGAGAACTCTTGTTTTCTTGTTGTTATAGCTATGGATTTTCAATAACGATGATGCTAAACTTACAACCTTTTGGATCATTGGAGTACTTGGAAGTGACGAAGATTTCGAGTAATGTTGAAGATTAGACATGTGGAATATGAGCTACAAAAATTAACTAATTTATTTTTTTGTATTCCATATGTATTAATAGTTTTGTCAATAAAATTGACAAAGGGGGAGATTGTTAGAGCATTGCTCGGTCGAACTCGCATGCATTGCTATCTCAAGCATGTTTGTCAATGTTAGTTATCAAAACTATAAGTCTTGATTTCTAGCCTATTATAGCTAAAGGTCTCGGACTAGGATAGAAAGTGTAGTTGAACTCAAGACTCCATGGCAATCATCATACAAGACTAAGGATTACTCAAGGAACTGGTGGAACTTCATCGACTAAAAGGTATGTGGAGACTTGAACTTATCTGTCACTCAAAAGCATATTTACTCTATCTCCTACTCTAGACAAAAGTGTTTTGATATATAGACTTTCATTATACACATTTGCTATTTCGAGCCGAGTTTAACTCGCCTATCTATTTCTCGAAATATGTGTCAGTAAGCTTTCGCTTTAGCCAAATTCATCTTTACCTAGTGACGAAAGTCATGTTATGTATCAATCACTTTGAAAATTGCTCTGACGAAAAATGGTCTGTAAATAACGGCTATATAACGTTCTCTGAGAATGTTTCAATGATTGAAATGAGAGTTTAGATTACATAACCATTGGGAGGATATAAGTATTGTTGTGGAAACACATACATGTATAAGTCCTTATTCCTTGAACCAAAGTTTGTGAACTTTGTTGATCAAGAGAAACGGAATGTGGCGTGAGCCAAGTCCGTGAACTGGCGGAAGTTCTCGACCCGAGAATTTCTGCTGGAGTTTGTGAACTCCTTCCGTGACCTTAAGTCCGCGAACTTGAGTAGGTTATATCTAAAACCGGTTGTTCTTGAACTCATGTTTATATCAACTAAGGAATGCTTTTGTAAACCGTGGCTATAAAGTTCATGAACCGATTCGAGTGAATCAAACCGTTTTTGCTTTGATTGTGTCTTGTGTAGTTACATAAGATCTAAGCAATTGAACAACTCTCTAACTACTCCCTCTGTCCATTTTTATCTGTCCTAATTTCTACTTTGGTATGTCCATTTTTATCTGTCCGCTCTGTTTATAGACATACTTTTCCCATAAACTATCAAATATACCCTTTCTTTTTTATAATTATAAAATTATTTTTAATATAAACTTAATTCAAAATCATAAATATCATCACCATATATAAGGAAAAAATCCATTCAATATTTTTTTATATTAATTGCCATTCCTTTTTTAAATAAAAACATTTATGGGTAGTTACAAAATTCCTAATACTTCTATTTATTCTTACATGGCAAAGAATCAAAAAAATTTATGACAAAATCTCAAATTCATGGTAGAGTATATCTAAAGAGGAAATAATCTACAATTTCAAATTTTTTTCCCTCTCAAATAAAAATTCCAAAGGCTCCAAAGTTTTAGTGTGGGAAACCAAAATCAAATGGAGGAAATAAAAAATTCTTAAATTTTGGAGTATAAGGTTGCTTTTATTTCTTTACAATATTTCCTAAAATAATAATACTATCCAAATTAGAATTTTTAACACTAATAATTTTAATTTTGGTAATAACGTAATATTAAATAGGCTAGTCAAGGGATAGTCATGACATTTTATAGGATTTCCTTAATATCTTGACAAAGTCAAAGCGGACTCTTAAAGATGGACGGAGGGAGTAGTTCATTTGAGTCATTTGAACTAGTTATGGTGAAGAAGAATATGGTTGAAATGAAATTGCTCATATTGCTAACCATTTGGTTAACTATTCTTGAACCAACAAATGTTAATGTTTGGGAAGGTTACATAAACCCAAAATTGGACATTTCATTTGTGTGTAACAAGCTAAGTTTTCGATCCAACGATTGAGAAATATTAGCTTGAATCTAATCAGGTTTTCATCTAACGAGGATTATTGAATGCTTTGTTACTAAGCTAACATTGATTGCAAACCCTGATTTGAAAGACTATATCAGGGAGAACTCTAGCAACTGGGAAACCTAATCCCCACACATTCTGTGTGATACTAGTTGTGCTAAGCTAGAGTCGATTCTCCTTTAACCTTTGGTTTTTTCTTCTAAACCAGGTTAACGACTTAAAGACTTCATTGGGATTGTGAAACCAGACCGATACTACTTTCTTGTAGTTGTGTGATCTGATCTTGCTGTTTCTATCGTACGAGTTCAATTGGAATAATTGGCTTGAGATTTATATCTCCGATAGGCAAGATAAAAAGATATCACAAACACTTCGTCTCATCATTTGTGATTCCACAATATCTTTTTTCGCTGCGTCGATTAAGATTATTGTGAGGTGATTGATAATACTAGGCTGTTCTTCGGGATATAAGTCCGGATTATCAATTGGTTCCTGTTCACCTTGATTTATGAAAAGACAGAACAAAAACTCGTAGGTATATTTGTGGGAGACGGATTTATCTATTACCGTAGACTTTTATGTGTGATACAGATTTGTTTATTAAAGTCTTCGACTTTGGGTCGTAGCAACTCTTAGTTGTGGGTGAGATCAACTAAGGGAATCAAGTACGTAGCATTCTGCTGGGATCAGAGACGTAGGAGCATAACTGTACCTTGGATCAGTGTGAGATTGATTGGGGTTCAACTACAGTCCATACCGAAGTTAATTTGGAGTAGGCTAGAGTCTGTAGCGGCTTAATACAGTGTTTTTTCAATCTGCACTAGGTCCCGGGGTTTTTCTGCATTTGCGGTTTCCTCGTTAACAAAATTACGTGTCTCATGTTATTTCTATTCCGCATTATATTTGTTTATATAATTGAAATATCACAGGTTGTGCGTTGTTCAATCAATTAGCATATCCGACCTTTTGGTTGTTGATTTAAATTGATTGACACTTGGATATTGGTCTTTGGTACCATCTAAGTTATCTCTCTTTGATAAAGACTCGCAGATTTCTATTTACTTGAGTAAAGATCAAATTGAGAGATTGAGATATAAACTATTTGATATACTTTTCTCTAGATTGAGTCTGACTGTCTAGTTAATTCTATAGAAAGTATATTGGAGTTTGTCCATACAGATTTCTAAGCGAAATATTGGGTGTGGTTGTTAGACCCCCGCTTTTTCATCAATAGTCCCGGAAAGGACTTGGTTCCGTGCATGGCTTAATGAAGTGGACCAATAGTCCCATAAAGGACTAGGCTCCGGGCATGGCTTAATGAAGTGCACCAATAGTCCCAGAAAGGGCTAAGTCTCGCGTACGACCCGATGAAGTACGCCAATAGTCCTAGAAAGGACTAGGTTCCGTGCATGGCTTAATGAAGTGCACCAATAGTCCCAGAAAGGACTAGGCTCCGTGCATGGTTTAATGAAGTGCACCAATAGTCCCAGAAAGGACTAAGTCATGTGTTCGACACAATGAAGTACACCAATAGTCCCAGAAAGGACTAGATTATGTGCACGACTTAACGAAGCGCACCAATAACTCCGGAAAGAGCTAGTTTCTGTGCATGACCCAATGAAGTGCACCAATAGCCCCGAGTCTGGCTAAGACCCTTACATGACTGATGAAGTGTATCAATAGCTCTAAGTATGGCTAGATTTTTTGTATGAATAATGAAGTACACTAAAACTTTAAAGCCAACTAAGTTTTGCGCGTAAATACATTTTATAGAAGGAATACTCCTAAAGGAAGTCATGCGTGCATGCAATACATAGAAATTAACATAAGTAATATATTCATAAACATCCGACATAATACACAGAACAGATAAAGCAATACACTCTGTGGAAAAATCCATTAAGTCAAAGAATTGAAGATATGACTGAGTTTGCGCGCCTCAATCTGCCGCGCGCAATAACCAAGTCGCTTTCTCTATGCTCCATCCGGACACGAGCATTAGCAAACGTCTCAGAAGCTTCATCCGAAGCCATTACGTTTTCTATTGAAGGGTTGATCCGACTAGCACTTAGTCGATCCACATACATATCCATTGCATGAAGGTATTGTATTTGGCTATCCTCAAATAATTCTTCACATTCACGAGCGAGTCGGGAATTACCAGCAACAGTAGCTTGCAACAATTCAATTTTTTGATTCTTAAGAGACAAACATAAAGCACTGACTGATACTTCCATTATTACTAATCCTTTTTTTTCGTTTGCGAATACCTAGACTATATACAAAAAAAAAGGTGTGGTTCTCAATAAAGGGATTGGAGCCCAGCTTGTTGCCAGGCTTCCACCCAATGGTTGTAAACTCCTTGTTGTTGATGATGATTAATAATATATATTTTTACTAAAAAAAACAAAAAAAACAAAACAAAACGGGGGGGGGAACTATACAAGATGATTCAGTTATGAGTATGCGACAACGTGTGATTTCTTTTTCTACATCTTGCATCATTACAAGCACTTCTTCACATTGAATAGTAGCCATAGTTAAAACAGCCCGCGTATCTCCTAGTGCTTGGTCTACTTCATACAAAATCCTCTCGGATGCATTGTTCTGGCGAGCCATGTTAGAGGTCTCATCTTGTTCCTCGAAAGCTTTGCGTGCATTTTCTTGCACAGTCAGCCTATGGGTCCGTAAATATTTCTCTTGACTCCTTAGGATCAACAACCGTGCCAATTCCACCTGTCTATCCGAAGGATGCACTAGAGCGAGTATGATGCACAAAGACAATGCGTAACCATGCATACGACGCCTTGGCGGAGGAGAAGCGGATACATAACAATCTGTGATAACCTGATCAATATCTACCATCATAAGATTTACTTCTCGCAACAGCCGATCATCCTCATGACGAGCGGAGACAGCATCGTCTAGCGCATACTGAATCCTGAAAGAAACTGGACCGGACACTTGAGCTTTCCGAGCTGTTAAAAATACTTTGTACTGCTTGTCAAATTGTGCGCGCGCTTTTGTATGACTCGCCAGTCTTCTCTCCCTAATCAATTATATTTCAGCCTTCACGAGTCGTAAGCGGTCTAACTCGGACCCTCTCCTATACGGGGATACTAATGTTGGCACATAGGTCAGAGATAACACATAGTCGTGTAAATGATTATCCATATAGAGAATACGAGTATAAATAATGAACAGAGTAAAGAAATGAAGACATCACACTAGTACAAATAGTCTATTTATAGGAAATACATACATCGAGGCATTTATTACTCCATAACTATTACCACAACTCCTACTTAGCCAAAATAATAATAATAATAATAATAATAAAGTAATTAATTATTAATTATGGTAACATACTAAGAGCCATATGAACTTCAGCAAGAGCCATATCAATGGATCTAATACTATGGTCCGCCTCAACACATCGAAAATGGGTAGTCAGACATTGCTCACGGCAATAACCACGATATTCTAGAAGGGTTATATCAGGAAGACCACCCTCACTTGAATCTTCCTCACTAGATGATCCGCAGCGGATAGTTGTTCATGCCAACTCGAGTTCTCGATCTCAAAAGTATCCCGAGCAAAGCACATTACCCGGAAAAGGCGATTTAGATACTCCACTTCCAGAACTAACCTCACACGATTAGCCATAAAAAAAAAGAACAAAAAAGGAGTATTTACTGTAATTAACCAAAACAAACTCTCATATATATAATCAAAATAACATAATACACAAGACAACGATTATTTTACGAATCCCTAAAAAAAATGGTAGTGATCTATCTAAGAACGCTCAGCTATAAGCGAGCGGCAGTAGGAAATATCTTCATCTAAGTCTTGCATCATTAATTGTGCCTCGCCATATTGAGTAGTGGAATCGGTGTAAGCACTACGCACTTCTTCTAACACTTGATGATTGTGCATAACCTCACTAGAAGCACATGCCTCTTGAGACATATCGAGTGTCTCCTTATGTTCTTCATAGGCTTTGCGGGCCTTACCTAGAGCAATCAATCGATGAGTCTGTAGCATCCCGACTTCATCCATCAATATTAACAAGCGCGCTAGCTCCGCTTTCATGTTGGCGGGACGAATAAAAGTAGATACAACACACAAGGTCAGAACACACCCACGGAGATTCAGACCCGCTTGTTGAGTAATAAAGGCACGGCAATCAGCTACCGCTTGTTCAATATCAGTCGTCATAATTAGCGCTTCTTGAAATAGTCGCTCAGCTTTGTTTCGGGCAGCTATAGTATCATCCAGCGCACGTTGCATAGCCAGAGTTAGGCGCCCGGACGTCTGTGACCTCTGGGCCATCGAATATGTCTCATATTTCTCATCACTGCGCGCGTGTAGCCACTCTATTCGCCATTCTAACCTCTCTAAGCATCTTCACTTCATCTTTTACCAACAACAAGTGGGTTAGCTCATGATCCTTCTCATAAGGGACAACCAGTATTGGCACAGGAGCTAAAGCCAAAGTATAACCATGAAGACAATGAGCCATCCGCTGCAAAATATAGCTAACAACTAGAAGGAAGATGAAATACTGAAAGAAGCTTGAAAGATACTAAAGAAATTCCACTTACCCCTACTTATAGAAACACATAGTAATACCATATTTAGTACCATCCAACCATAATAATAAATGCAGTTAACCCAAATAGTGAAATATGTCATGCAAAAGAAAGGCAAACCATAAAATCCCCAATTCAACCAAAACAAAAACAAAGAAATTATTGTTCAAGAAATCATCATTAGAAAATATCCAAAGCAACCAGCTCGGCCCTCTTCCTAGTTAGGCGCCCATTGACCTCCTCAGCAGCATCCCGAGCGATCTTCAAATCCTTGGCAGCGCGACCTACGTCTGCTATCAATTGCTCATACGTTTCCTTCCTAGCATTGGCGACATCGAGCAAACACTGGTATTCCTGCTACAACTCCTCGATCTCGCGAGGTAATATGGTTCGCGCACTATGGCTCGCCTTTGCCCGATCCAATATGTTTTTCAGCCATTGAATGGGAAATCGAAGAACTAGATAAGTTTGGATGGTGGCGTCCCACTTCCTCAATGTTACTGGATCAAGTGGGGTTTCATACGCCAGGGAGAGACCCTCCGTTATGTCGAGCAAATCCTTGTTGGCCACAATCAAAGAGTTAACAGGCATCTCTTCATGAATACACATATGGCCGAACTTCTCCACTATGCGCCGATAGGTGGCTACCTTAGACGAAGGGATCCAGAACCCGTGTACCAACCTGTAGTGGTTGTCCACACCAGCTTCCGCTGCGGAAATAATAAAGGGATATTGGAACTGAGGATCCTCCAGAATAGCCATTAGCTCAGCATCAGCATCCACACTATGAGAAACCTTAGGGGTCGACTTAGAAGACTTTTGACGCTTATAATTAGCACTCCCCGACTCATTGCCTTTAACCTATTGGTTCGAGTCGCTCCCCTTACCATGAGCGCTGTCTCGTTTTCCCATATTCTGAAGAAATAAAATAGACATAAGTGAATCACTCCAATGCCACAAGAAAATACAAATTTAAAGTGTGTAACATATACTATGTCGGAATAAGGGTGAGGATTAGTAGGAGAATGAACCGATTGACGAGAATAAAAAGAAGAAGAAGAAGAAGAAGAAGAGCTCGACACAGCCGGCTCCGAGTGGCCTAATGAGAGATGAAAGCAAAAGAAAGGGAGAAAATAAAATAATTTTATCAAAGAAATATAGAAGGTAAAGACGTATATATAGATCACCAGAGGCATTTAATAGTTGCAACAGAAATAGTTTGATCGGCACGTGTCGGTACTTAAAACTTAACAAAGAAAATATAGTACACTCACGGGATTTAGAGAGGGGAGAGCTCTGATTTTTGGCGCTGCCTTTAAGACCACTACCCTCTTGGGAATAATCATGAACAGAACGATCTGATTCAGACTCGTCCTCTGCACCTAACATATCAGAAGTGGTATGGAGTGGATGATTGGGATCCGGAACCGTCCTTACAATTAAAGGGCGAGTGGAATGAAGATTCATATGGGGAGAAAGTATTTCAGGACCACTTTGACTAACCGATCGACCAAGTTGGCGTTTCACGCGCTCGATAAAGGTACTGACAGATGATGACCCCATATTTGGAGCCTGTGGGGAAAATGGAGGGGAAATATTAGCAGTACGAATGGAAGGTAATCGCGGAATAGGTAGCACACCAGCATCTCGTTTCATCTTCTTAGACAGCCGATCAGCCCTCCACTCGTTGTAGGGCAGGTTAATGTACTCTTCAAAGAGAAGGCCCCTAGGTTTGCAGCCGATGGGTGGGGAGTTCTAAAAGAATGTGGTAAACAAATATAAAGAGACTAAATGTAGAAATCGGCTAAGATAAACAGAGGAAGAGAAAGGAAGGATACCTTAGCGGGGGAAGAAGCAACCAGAGGAATATCCAAGGGTTTCATTGGTTGAGTACGCCTTCTTTTCTTGGAGCCGGATGGAGGCAAATCACTACCCTTCCCATCCTCTTGAGACGACTCATCGCCCGGAAGAGGATCCCAGCTAGTGACAATCGGACGAAGAGGGTGACCTTTGATGCTGGAGAATAGCTTGTACTTCTTGGCAGTCTCAGCATTCAGCTTCACACGACCCGATGCGTCCATCTCTTTAAAATCATTCTCGGTTAGAGCCGGAGGAGCATACGGTTCTTTGATGAGAAGGTTCAACACATTCCGGGTAACACTATTGCTGTACCCAAGCCACTCATTGGTAACGCTAACATGCCGACGGAGCTGAGGTTGGCAGAAATCAAAAAAGCATTGGCGGTCGCTCATCCGAAGACCACTCTTGAAAACAAAGCGATCTAAATTTTTCCGAACTTCTATGTCCTCCTCTATCGAGGAAGGAAGGGGAGGGTCATAAGGAACTCCATGATCAAAACCCAGCTGCCGTGCCACACGGATGGTATTGTACGTCTCAGAAGAAAACTTCCCGCCATGAAAACCAGGAAGATGGCCGGGTAAAATGGAAACAATGATGTCAAAATCCTCAGCTGAAGGTATCTCCGCGGAAGACATCCTCCTCTGGGATTGGCTAACAAAATTATAATGAAGAATACCAGTGAGACCGTCCTTATAAGTGATAGGGTTGAAATCGGCACCCTTGTCCATGAAATCTTTGAGTTTTTCCTTGGAAAGATGACCCTTCTTGTGATAAAGAGCCATCCAAGGATGGGACTCGGGTATCGTCACTAGATGCTTGGAACCATCCTTTTGAATGAATTCCTCTTGCCGAGAGAGAGCAAGGGAATTCAGTTGAGGAGGCCTGTACTTGGGAAGCGCTCCCAAGCCCATGCTTGAATAAAATTGGAAGGCAGGAAAGTTTCAACCTCATGGGATCCATCCACAAGACGAATATCACGCACCAGCAAATCTAGATGGTGGTACAAACCACCCAAAAACATAGGAGCGAGCGGAAATGACACGCCGCGAGACATCAATACGGCCATAGGAATCAGCTCATTCTTGATGGTATCCCGGGGACTATACTCGAATACGACATGACACAACCAAAAGAGGAGGAAGGCAGCCAACTCCGCTCTATCGGTTTCCCCTTCTCGAGGAGGAACACCCTCACCAGGACCGGAAAGTAAAGGAGCCCAGTATTTGATCCAACACGATAAAGAAGCTCGACGTTGCCCGGACTTTGGCTTCTGGCCGCTTTTTACCTCTCTCACATCATCAGCCTCTTCAGCAGCAGATGTCTTTGGTCGAGCAGCTTTTATGGCGGACGCCATGAGTTTCGAAGAAGATGAAACATTCGCTGGAGAGCCCTGAGAAACCGACACGGTAGCTTTACCCTTCCCTTTATCCATTGGGCCTCCTACCTCATCCGGAGCCTCAACTTTAAGCTCTTCTGGTAATTGAAAGGTTATGGATTTCGTCCTGGCCTTAAGTAGACGATCACGGAGATCTCTGTCATCCTTATTTAAGGACTTGCGAAGGCAGCAACTGTCGTAGACTACATCACCATGAACGGGAAGGCCGGTAAGTGCCACTACGTCCTCAAGGATGGGGTTCGCTTCACCCCAGGAAAATGTAAATGTGTGAGGATCGATTCCCCAGCGCGCACATAAGCGATTTATACTGTCATAATCCCGCCGGACGTACCTAAACTTGGAGGCCTCTAAAGCTGCCTCTATACCTAAAGAACGAATGATCCTTGCATTATCCGGATTGGAACGGATGTAGCCGACGCATGGATCCCAAGCGGCATGAGATTCGGCGGACGAGCGATGGTTGATTGAAGGGAAAACATAGTCTCCCCTATGAATTGCCAAACGGGGTGAATCCTCAAAGGAAGTCACAAGGGGCGATTCTGCTTGAAGACGGATAAGCCAGTCTGCGGACTCGAATGGAGAAAATGGATGGGGGTTAAGCATACGCGCAACCCAAATATCATCGGCCGGGAAAAGAACAGTACCATCATCGAAGTTTATCCCTAAGCTGGGGACTGCTCCTAAATTCTTCAAGTGTATGTGATTCGAGCCTGGGAGGCGAGTCGCAGATAGGTGATTCATTAGACATGGTAAGCAATAGAGAAGATAAGGAGAGAGAAAAGAGGACAGTGAAAAGATGAGGATTCAGGGGTGAGGTCTCTTCTATTTATAGGAGGGTAAAAGAAGGAGCAGTTACTGAGCAGATCAGTAACCGTAACGTCCTAAGAGTCGTGAACTTAAACCGCCCATAACTCCCCAATTGCAACCATAGCATCTCAAGGGTCGTAAACCCAAACCACCCATAACTCCCGATTGTAACCGTATCATCAACAGGTGACTGTTGACACGGTCCTTGACCGATCAAACAATTAGGGGACTAATGTTGATACCTGAAAATAATCAATCCTATAATAGATGGCCCCTTAACCCATTAAGGGTCCCTTTTAGGATAAAAAGACTTGGGAACTAGGCCTAACCCATTAAGATGGGGAAGTCCTAGTTCACCCAAGAGCATATTAAGGCAGTTGGGCTTTGGCCTAAGAGGAAAGCCCTTTAGGGTTTGGTGTTAACTTAAGAAAAAGGAAATGGTAGTTTAGTAATATGTTAATTTTATGGGCATTTATCTATAAGAGGGTCATTATAAAAGGGAAAGAGGGCACACTTCTTGAGATCATCATTAATTCTCTAATTGCTTCCTATAAACCCCTCTTCTCCTTGGGAGTACTTTATGTGATTAGGGCTAGTTCCTACTTCCCACGTTTTACCCATCAACAAGGCACAAATTAATAAAACCAAATTTCCATTGCATCACATGAGAAACCCATGAGTGCACACATTCACTACCGAAAATATATCAAAGACTATGAAACTTTATTACTAAATGCACACAATTTACATTTTCAAATAAAAATGCACGGAAAGCTACAAAGAATAATTAAATATGAATTGTGTATTAAAATTTTAAATGAAGCATGATGTCGTAAGAAAAATGTTTTTTTTTCCCCAAGGGATGATATGAATATTGGTTTGAATTAGGTTGAATTTAAAGGCTTTACATGGCAATATCAATCATGTTGGCAAATAAGTTTTCCATCATCCGCGTCTCCATTTCTGCCGCATTAAGTGTCTTCTTGCCGACCACGGATAACTTGCTCTTCTTTACATCTACGTAAGATTGGGGCTTTCTAATGGGGCATGCACTTGCAGATAGTGGAATGATTGGAATGTTGTCACAATTACAGATTTCAATCATATAACCATCTGGATCATGAAAGAAGAGCTGATCAACGAAAACACCGCCTTCTTCAACGAGGGCAGTTTCATACTTCATCCCCATCTCTCTTAGTCTCTTCTTTACTAATTCAATGTCTGTACACTGTAGATATTCAAAAATAGAACATAATTAGTCTTTTAATGTCAACCCAAGAACAAACCACTTAATGAAGAAAAGAACTTACTTGGAAAGAAATGTGATTATCTTTGGGGTTGATTTTTACTGGCATTTGTTGAACATCATCAATGGAATTACACTGTAACAAGTGTATCCCAATTCCATAGTTGAATAGCCTGTAAAATTCCAATCAATTTATTAGACCAAAACTAAAATCCAAATAGATTGTGATACAAAAAAATGATGGCGAATTTATATTATAAGTTATAACTTACCAAGCTCCTTCAAATTTGAGAGAAGAAGGTCTTCTAATGAGAACAAAACCAAGAACTTCTTGATAGAACTTGGATGATTCTTCAACTGACTTACAAAGGTAAGACACATGGTTCAGAGACAACAATGGCAAAGCAGAATCGCTTGCGTTTTGTTCTAGCAAAATTCCCATTATCCTCTCACTTACTTTAATAAAAACTGTCTTTCTTTGATCAAAATTGGAACACTTGGTAAATTCCTTTATGAACTATTTCTGTTACTAAAATTCTCAACAATGTAGAATGCTTCTACCTTTCAAGGCTTTAGCTCTGTAGGTTGGTTTTAGTTTTTAATGTGAAATGAGGATGAGATGAGGAACTTATATTTATAGACAAAGTTTGGTTTCTTGACACAACTCGCTTAATATTAAATTGAATCAACTCCTTGTGGTAGAATTAGTTGCCTGCATAGACCTTTGAAATCATGAAATCATTTAAAATAATGCACATTTTTGAAAAGAGGATTACCGCATTAAGCAAGGATCCAACTCTGGAAAAGCCAAAGTATAAGAAAGTCAACTTGTCAACATGACATCTTGAAGTTTTGGTAATTGAAATCATGTGATGTAAATATTCGACGTCCGGTCCTGAAGGGAAAAAAACCACTTAGCAGTCCGTGAATTATAAGATTTTCATGATGTGAATAGCTTTTAGAGCAATATCATAATATTGATTTGTCATTAATTTGAATCACATTGCAAGATTTTTTTGTCATTCTTTTTATTTAACAACGAACAGTCTGTATATAGGACTATAAATTACGGACAATGGGGCACCATGAAGTATGAACATCCCAGTGACCCAATTTGCAGAAGAGAATACTGACGGTTATATTAGCGGCGAGTCCATTGCGTTGCTATACATTATTAGGGGCACTGACGGGCATTGTTTTCACTGTGCAACACCTCTAGCGATACAAATGGGCACAGACTGTTCACTTTTTTTTTTTTTTTTTTTTTTTTTGATCGGTCAAATAGCAATTTAATGAAAAAAGGCACTTAAGGGATAACTTAACCCAATAATTACAACCGAACAAAGAAAAAGGAACCGAAAAACCATTCGGCTGCCCAGGAAGAGTGCGACATATCATTCATGCACATAATTCATGCACATAATCACTCGGAGTCTAGGACCGTCATTTCCATTTTGTTTTTTCAGGTTATCACTGGAAATGAAACTGTGGGTCTGTAAGTGACTTTTGAAGACTTCCTAAAAACAGGTTAGGTGAAGTCAAAAACCTCTGTGTATATGTAATGTGGCACGGGGATGTAGAAACAACCGTTCTCAATTAGTCAAGAGAAAATGGGTCATTTGTCCAAAAAAATTTAAAACATGGTTCAAATGGACAAGTAAACAAAAGTACGGGTGAAATAGCCAAAAAAAAATAGCAAGGATGAAACTGGGTTCATCCTGGCTTATACTTAAAAAATAGCAAGGATGAAAAACTGATGCATCCCATGTAAAATAAAAAAGAAAAAAATATTTGAAAATGGACAGATGAAACCGGTTACATCCCGCCTATTTTTAAATTTTTGTCCATTTAAACAGTATCTTTTTAATTTTTGGCTATTTAAACAATATCAAAACCTAAGTGTCTTTTTCACCCAGGAATTGTTGATTTTGGTCTTTTTGACCAATTTTGTGATTAGTCAATTACTTGGTTAAATGTCTTAACCAAAACACTACCTTTTCCCCTATGTTGCATGGACACGGATACGTGACACGGTTACGATACGATACGGTTACGGGGACACGTCAAATCTCCAAAAAAGTGGGTTACGGGGACACGTTAGATGTATTACCTCCACCATTAAAATGAGATTTTACAATAATCTGCTCAATAAAATAATTGTTTTTATTGTAAAATACTTGATTGCTAATTAAATAAAATTAATAATAATGAAATAATAGTAAAGTTTTTCATGAATAATGCTTGGATTTGACTAAAAAGAGAATAACTTAGCGTCACATTTAGTTTATTTGGAATTCCCAAGCAAAAATTAATCATTTATGGCGTGTCCGAAAGTGTCCAGTTAGTGTCCATAAAGTGTCTAATATCGATTTTTATGCGACACGTGATGTGGTGTGTCCATCGCGTGTCGGCAAGTGTCGTGTCCGTTCGTGTGTCTGACACGGTTACGGCATTTTTCTTGGCGTGTCCGTGCAACATAGCTTTTCCCAAAGATAATGAAGGAATAATAAGATTTAGTGGACCTTATAGCCAAGTGGGCAACTTGCTAATTTATATTTAAATTTTCTCTAATTACAGACGTGGTTTAGATGTTTTATATCAAGTCGAACCGCGTCCCTTGATTAAGCTGAATTAGTAATCAAAGTTGATACAAATTAATCTAATTAATCTATCGTTACTCGTTTGTCCTAATTATTATTTTTTATTGTGTTTAAAATCAATCAACTACAAGAAAAATAAATCATCAGAGTCAAGAAACTTGTCCATTTACACGCCATTGAATTTCATTAATTAGAAATAATTAAATTAATAAAAGGGTCTATGCACATATAATTATGAGGAGTGAATAATCTTAATTAACTGACTTTTTTAATTATCAATTATGAGATTTGAGAGCTAACTCAGAATTGAGGTTAAATAACATAAAGAGGCCAAAGTCTACGGGAATATACATTGAGATTTAGTTGTAAATAATTTCATCAATCATAAGTGTTGTTTTTTTTTTTATTTGATCGGTCGAGGATATATTAAAATGCACACAAGTCGTGTACGGGCGAATACAACTGACAAAGAGCAAAAAGCTCACAAAACATGCAACAAAACAAAAGAAAAGCTAAAGCAAAGAAATTTCTAAGAATACAAAGAGTATCAATAGAAGAAGACACAAATTGTGAAACCTAAAAATCAAAAGCCACTTGCAAACCACAATGAAAACCACTGCCTATTGTCAATTAACAACATCAACATTTTCTATAATTAAATCATCGTGATTTTTTGCGAGATCTCTAAATATTTCTTCACGAGTAGTCTTTCGAAGTGGAAATTCTAAGCCCCAAGAAGAACCAAAATCTATGAGTTTATCTGCCGAAACTGTGTTAGGGACTTTAGATTTATGAGGCTTTTTCATTTTTAAACTTGAGAGAGTACCATTTGGGTGCATACCTGTATATTTGGATTTCGTACTCAATTCTTACCAATTCCTTTACTTGGCTTGGACGATGACGCCTTTGCGATGCTTACCATTGAATCTTCCAAAACTAACTGGGAGGTGGATATCTCTTCTTCCTCTTCTTCTTCGAATCCATGGAACCTGTTTTGAGATTCAAAACCAGGGGATGGCGGGATCAGCAGTTGAGATGCTTGTACCTTCCAAAACCGGATGGCCATTTTCAAGAGTAGGAACCTGTAAGTGGTTTTGTTTCTTCTTTTTTCCGGCGGCTTTCTTTCTTTTATAAGAGACCCACTCGCCAAGGACCTTTTCTTGATCAATCATAAGTGTCGTTAGAAATCATTTTTGTTTTCCACTTGGCCACGACGATTCTTGATCATTATTTAAGTTGCAACACCTAACCTGTACACAACCCGATCCTTCCATGTTAAGTATGGGCAAAAGTAGCTAGCTTATTTAGCTGTAATGCCTGTAATGCCCACTGCTAGTATAAATTCATATGGAGTCCCATTTCCAAAATAAAATAACATTCATATGCAATCCCATAACGGTCGCAACCAAAAACACATGTTGGAGAATAGAGACCTCAAATCTCATTCTCGGACAACCAACATGTTTCTTTCCTGTCTTTGACTAAATATGTTCACAACAAATTATAGTTTATATCAATGTGATAAGCATTGCATGGGCATTCAAGTATGAGGTTAAAGTCTAAAACCCAACTAATACACAAACTCTACACAGTATTTTTCTTTACATTTTGGCTAAATTGAAAAGGTTTACAATGTTTGCAGTTGACTGGATGTTTCCAGCTTTTGGATTTCTTGGTGACTTGTTCCATGATGTAGAACGATCCAGAAGTAAGGGCTTTGATTGTTGCTAGCCTAGTCACTTCATATTCTTTTTTGGATGCCAAGGAAGAAATTGCATAACATTAAAGAAATTGTTACATGTTGTTTCTATAACCGCTGAGTAAAATAAAAATTGGGACACTAGCTAGCTCACTTTTTCCTACAAAACCAGTCACTTTTTCGAACCTTCGAAATAATTTAAGTGAGCAAAATAATTTCAAATCCCTTTGCAAAATATGCTGAAAAGTTCTCGCACAGAAAAAACTAGAGAAATGTCTTCAAAATTGTTTTCGAAGAACAATCATTATGATTATTATTTACTTTTTTCAGTTTACTCCAGCATCTTCAAATTTTATTTGGATTACTCGTGAAGTCTCCAATAATGAGCTTCATTTTGTTTAGACGTCGAAGTTTGAACTATCTCTATCTTATCAGAATTGTGAAATAAAAATGTTTCATCACTTGCCCCCTTTATATCATCTAGAGGTTCACTCATTTTCATGGCCATTTGTTATTACCAGTGCTCATTTTTTATGAGTCATTTAGTACACATGAGTCACAATAAAAATTGGTTGTTATCTTCTTCTTTTTTTCGAAAAAGAGGCAAGCCTCATTCATTAACATTCATAATGCTTCGATTCCGAATCGGGTAGGTTACAATATCAACAGACAACAATAACTTGCAAGACATTTCTCAGTATAGTAACAAACCAAATTTTGAAGTAAAAATCTAACTATTCCAAACCAATTCTTTAGTAACAGGACATGTTTAATGGCATTGTTTGTACAAAATGAAACACATCCAAACTAAATAACAAGTCTACTAATTCCACTACAGGAAAAATATACATCTACAACTGGAGATTTACAACGCTTTGCTAAACATCGTAGAAAGTCCTATGTTTTACAACTGGTTTCAAAGGAAGAGTTGTCGTATATCATCACTGCCAACCCTTAGGAAACAAGGGGTTGCGCTAAGAAAACAAACGACAACTCCTTAAGCAAAAGAGTTGTGACGACATTTAGCTATAACAACTCTGTTCCATATATGTAGTGACTTAGCCTATCACAATTTTTACAAGTGTTGTTGAAGAATACAAAAATATGATAATGAAAAATATGTTAGAGAGGAGATTCGAACATGAACCTACTGCATGGAAGTCTAGCTCATCAACCACCCTTTCCGTTACCAAGTTTTGGTTTTTTTCTTTTTTTTTAAATAGAAACCTACAACAACACTTATAAGTGTTGTTGAAGTAAAAATATATAATGTTGGAAAATATGAGGTTGGGGGGATTCGATCCTTAGCCTCAGGCGTGGAAGTCTACACCACTGACCATCCTACACTATCATAGGTTCTGTCAAGTTTGTGGTTCTTTAATACACTAACTATACACTAAATTTATGACAACCCTTCATAAGTGTTGTAAAACAAAAATGTAATGCTCAAGTGACTGAGTCAAAAACAATGCGAAGCCTTCTCTGTAATCAATCACATACATGCCTTCTCTGTAAACAATCACATACATTTTTCTCTATAAGAATTGGCATCGTAAAAGCCAAGTACCTGTCAAACTGCTCTCCTATTGCTTGGAAAAATCTGGCACATTCTGCAATCACAACAACTTCAGCAAAGAGGGTTAAGTTCAAAAATGTAACTGCCCTTCCAAACCATATAATTCAAATTTCAAAACAAAAGTTCAAAAGTCAACACATATCCTCAGTAGATTACTGATCGATCTGGGTAATAGACCTTTGAGAAATCAGTGGAGGTGGTAAGTCTTCAAGTCTGTGTAAGATTACTTGTTGGTGATGATGAAGTTGGTGAAGAAATCTCCTAAGATGACGGGTTTAGATCGATGTAGTTGAAGACGATATAAATTAACATAGTTTTTGGAGTTGGAGACGATGGAGGGGGAGATGGTGGTGATTTCAGTGAAGACGACGGAGGGGGAGATGAAGTTGCAGCTCTGTGAAGGAAAAAAAATGTTTGAAATGGAAAAGGAAAGAATAGATACGATGGTAATATGGAAAATAGGAAAGAAAAAAAATTAACGGACGGCTTTAGATGGAAATTGATTGTTGTGATGAAAGCTTTTATACATCCTCTTCCACAACTCTTAAGAAAAGTCGTCGTAAGGATACGACAAATTTTTCTCACTTCTGCAGAATTTTTCTTACTACTTAAAAATTTTCTCACTTGAAAAAAAATATTTTGTTATCCTTACTCGCAAAAAATTTCTCACTTCTGCAAAAAAAAAAAAAAAATGGGTTAAATCACTAACTTAGGGTTATTGAGATTGGGTAGAAATATCTGAAAACTTTTCCAGGACCAAAATCGTGAACCCTGAAGTTCGAAGTTATCGAGAATATTCGATCTCGGAGGCGTTTTCTTTCTCGAAGTTGACGAATTTGTGTGTGTTTAAGGTTTCTGAGAATATTCCTATGGAATCTTACCCGTGAATGGTTGGATTCAATTAGCCATCTAATATTTGACTTCAAAAGTCTAGGTGTTAGACTTTACTCTAGTACATACTACATACAATTCCATACTCGTTGAAAATCGTTACATTCCTTGGACGTCGGAGATAAGGATAAATTGTTTCCTTGCATTCCCGAAATATAAGAATATATGGGCCCTTTTGTGTTTGTTTAAGATATAAGCAGTTATGACCTTGAGGTTGCAAAAATACAATTTTGTTATTCTTTGTTTTTTCAAGCACTCAAGTTTCTTGAATGGCTGAGACTGCAGTTGAATGG
Organism: Papaver armeniacum; assembly: GCA_023531295.1. NCBI lineage: Eukaryota > Viridiplantae > Streptophyta > Magnoliopsida > Ranunculales > Papaveraceae > Papaver > Papaver armeniacum. The sequence continues at coordinate 85,026 of JAJJWW010002116.1, read as the reverse complement.
TTGAGAACTGGTGCTAAAGATCTCCGAGGGTTGCTAAGCTGCTGCTTGTGTTATTTCTTTCACTTTAGTTTTTATTGATTTGTTGGGTTATAATGTCGATGAACAACCACAAATTGCTGCTGGAAATAATGGAATTCCGTTGCAGATGCATTATAGTTCTATAGTGCGATTTCATCATAATTGAGACTTATTAATGTCTTTGGGTAGTAATTGATTGAATATGGGGGTTTTGTGGTTTGTGCTTTGTGGGATTTAATCTAAATTTAATTTACTGGTTCTTGTGCTTTGTGTTTGCAGTTGATTTACCAACTTGGTTTGGAAATGTTAAAGCTACATTTTTATGACAACCCGGAGTATTTTACATTGGACTGCCAAAAGCTGGACCCAATTGCACCTGTAAATCTTACATGCTTCAGGTATGTTTATACTATTGGCTCTAAATTAGTTCCTTCTCAGTAAGTTTAGATTTTGTGAGCTATGCTCATTATCTCTCTGTGTGTTTTCTTTTTCTGTGCAATATCAGTGCTCGAATTGATTGGATGTCAAGCCTTCGGAATAAGATTGGCAAGTCAGATGTGGCAAAGCTTGAGTATACTGGGAGGAGTGTGCTTGTATGATAGTGCTTGTCTGATTGTATGATAGATATATGATATTTTTAGTCATGTTCAAAGAATCTATCATTTTCTTTTCTTTCGTTGCGCAACACTTTCATACAAGGTGATCTGAAGTTACCTAGGTAATGCCATTGGAGTGGCAGGTCTTGAATGAATGTAAATGTGTTACACTGGCAGGTTAATATGAAATTATGAACGTGAAATACTTTCGGCAATTCGGTTTCAGCTATAATTTTTTTTTCAAAATTGTTTATGCACACAACTTCTAATAAGAGTTGTGTTCCATATTTCAACTACACAAACCAGTGGTTGTGAAAGAATGTATGTACGACATAACCAGGTGTTGTCTAACATAGTTCTACAACTCTAACAAGTGTAGTGCAAATCTTATTCATAATAGTAATAAGAGTTGTTACATATTTCTACAATACATATCTTAGGTTGTCTAAGATAGTCCTTCAACTTATACAAGTGTTGTGTTACATATTTCTACGATACACATCCTTTGTTGTCCAAGATAGTCCTACAACACAAGCAAGAGTTGTGTTATCCTTTCCAAAAAAATCGAAAGAGAATCACAAATTTGGCAAAATATTGTCGAACCATGAATCACATCACCCTTTACAACACTTAGTCAAGTATTGTAGAAAAGCTTGGACTTTCTACAATACCCCACCTACACAATACACAAAAAAGCGTTGTAGTAGGGGTACTACAACCCTAATACAGTGTTGTAAATGATGATTTTTCCCGTAGTGTAAAAGTAGAGATGTTAGGATCCAAAAATCCAACTATTTCTCCAGGGTTTTTCATAATCATGGTAACACTTGTGACTAAGGTATAAAAGGATCCATAGATCCAACCATTTGCCATAATTTTTTTCTAAACTAATGGAACATAGGTAACAAAGGTAATCGATTTCGATTCTCATTGGACGGAATCGGTCGGAGGCATTCTGAGTTTTCAACGGATTCGGTCTTCTGTAACTATCTTTTGTTGGTGTCTTTGGTGTCAATAGTGTTGTTGTTGGTGTCTTTGGTGATATTGTTGCTGACGAGTTTCTGATCTCTGTGAAGCTTTTGTTGTTGTGATTTGTGTTCTCATGATAAACTTCATTAACAGAGATTTTGAATCCATATGAAAGACTCTAACAAAAAGTCCTAAATTCAAAACCCTTAAATGACTAGAAAATAAAATCTAGATCCAAATAGACAAAAAATCTAACAACAACTTAGATCTAAATCTAAAATCAGAGTTCAAACAAAACCCACCACTGAAATCAAAGGCAAGATTGAAACAAACTCAGGTCGGTTCCTATGGTCATGGCAAACTCTCAAGTTTGCCATTTTTGCACCCACTATGGAGCTGGCTAACTGGCAAACAAGCCTGGATAAGTGGCAAATTTGCGACTTAGCCAGGCCAGGTCGAGTCCCTACCGAACGGCGGAGTCTCGACCGGGCGATCTAGTTTACACTGGGCGGTCTAGTTAGACCTCTGGTGGTTGAGACTCCACCGTTCAGTAGTTTTATAATATTTTAAAACATTATCTCTCCTACTTTTTCTTATTTTAATACTTACTTTTACTTCATACGGGTCCCACTAAATATATTAAAATCTTATAAATACCCCACCTACACACAAATAATATTTTTATTAACAAAGGTCCCACTTATCATAACAAATATATTATTTTATCTGAGATTTGCCAGTTTTACTTAATATTTGCCCGTTTTTCCATAGTGGAAAAACAGATTTGCCATGCCATGTGGCATGGCAAAACTACTTTTATGCCTTACCCCATAGGAACCGGCCTCACCAGTGAAATCAAAGGGAAAGTTGAAACAAACCCACTTCTGAAATCAAATCCAGGGCTAAAAGATTGAAAAGGAAACTGCAAGGAAATAGAGATGAGATTTTCGATGGAGTTGTATTGGAGCAGATCTGAGCAGGAAGAAGTTCAGTCGGAGTTTTCTCTGATCGCTGGTTTTGGGAGGGTTGGAGAGAGAAAGGAGAGAAAGGCCATATTTCTCTCCTTTCTTTCTAACAGTGGAATACCCTTTCTTTCTAATGGTAGTTGTTTACATGCATTGGTTGGTATCGAGAAATTGAGAAATTTATGACAATATTTCTCTCTGAGTAATAACATGTTATTGCTAGCCATGTATGAATGCATTGCCTAACTATGAATGCATTTTCTTTACATAACACTTGATAACAGTATGCGGCTCAGCATCTGTGCTTGACGTTCAAACTTCAAACATCCAAAGTTTCCTAGGTTTTAAACTTTTCACTGGTGTGTCCCCAATCATTGGTAACACGAGCGAGATGAAAAGAGAAGAAAAGCAGGGACTGCTGATGAAGGATTGGAAAGATAATTGGCCAAACTGGTGATTGTTGTGATGTTTGATTTTTATAGTGTAGATGATGGCCGAAGTGATTCAAAGTTAGGGTTTCAATCTATTGCGGTGGCGCCGATCTATGGTTATATGAATTTAGGATATAAGATGGGAACGGGTTTGTTATATGGGATGGGTAGGGTTTTTTCGGTTCGAGTACGGGTATGACCGATTCTTCGTCCATATTGGATTTGTGTGCGGGCTGTTCCATTTTAGATTTTTATGTGGGTTTGGGCTGTCAAATAGTTAATGGGATTTCCTTTCATTTCTCATGAAAGTATGTATGGGTATCTTTTACTGAGGGTTGCACAGAAACAATTTTTTTGTGTAACATTTTTTTTTGAAGGTAGCCAATTTTTTATTTATTTAAAGAGACTGAGAATTGGTTACAATGCGAGGGAAAGTGGTTCCTATTCTGTCAAGAAATACAATTTTCTTCATAAAGTTAGGACAAGTGTATTCCCAGTTGGTTGTTGTTGTCGGTGTTGTATGTTATAGTAGGTCTTCCACTGCCTTGTTTGCTAAAGCATCCGCTGCCTGGTTCGCCTCCCTGTAGGTGTGTGTGATCTTGTATTCCGGTATTATTGCCAGTAGTTGTTGTGTTTCCTGTAGGATCCCTGTGAGATGCCATGGTTGTGAATGCTGCATCTTTAGTAGAGATATCAAAGCTTGTGAATCAACTTCAAACCATATCTTTTCCCATTGATGTTGAGTTGCCATTCGTATTGCTATCAGTAATCCCCATATCTCTGTCATCATTGATGTGGTGATCCCTAATGGTGCCGTTATCGCCTTCATTACATTTCCATTACTATCTCTACATATAATTCCTGCTCCTGCTGGTCCCGGATTTCCTTTTGATGCTCCATCCGTGTTTATTTTTATCCAGTTCATTGTAGGTGCTTTCCATCCTATGTAGATAGTCGTTGATGTAGTACTTGGTCGCCGCTGTCGAGTAGAAGTTGGTCCATTAACCATGATAGGTGTCGAATGTTGTTGAGCCCACTGGTATTCCTCATACATTACCAAAACGATCTGGAATGTCTGCCACAACGTTTTTTGTTGTTGCTTGTAGACCTTTGAGTTCCTTGCTAGCCACATATGCCATAAAGTGAATCCATACATTGCCTGTCTTGTTGGTGTGTTTGTAGATGTGAATACTTCTTGAATGTTGTTGGGCCTTGAAATCTGAGCTGCCGAGTGTTGTTGTTGTTGTTGTTGCCTTCGATGCTGATCTTGTATTCCGTTGTTGTTGCCTTGTTGACTTGGGCTTCGCGCCAGATGTGTGATGATTAGTTGCCAAATTGTTCTAGAGTTGGTGCAGTCGAAAAACAAATGTGGTTCAGTTTCCTCATGCATGTTTCATATTGGACATGTGCTTACTGTTGTGATGTGAAGACGGTGGAGTTTCTTGAAGGTTGGTAAACCTTTGTTGGTGACTTTCCACAAGAAAAGTATGATTTTTGGTGGACATTGTAGTTTCCAAATTTATTTATAGTCCACTGGAATTTGGTTTTGGTTTTGGTTTTGGTTTTGTTGGGTTTGGTTTGGTTGGGTGTTAGCTGTTTGGGTATTGAATTGGGAGTAGCCAGATTTGGATGTGTAGTTACCATCTTTGGAAAAAGGACAAATTATTTTGTCCGATTGATTGTTTCTTGGTAGATAGATGCTGGTGATGAGTTGAGCCAAATGGGTAGGGAAGGTATTGAAGATGAGGGTATGGTTCCAGGTGTTGGTGTTTTGGTCGATGAGGTGGGAAACTTTTGTGAATGGAGGGAGTTGGTGGATGATGTTTTGTGTGGATGTTGGTGAGAGGTGTGGAATCCAGTTTTGGGTGATCAAGGTATCATTCCTATCTCCAATTTGTGAGAAGACTTTTTCCTGCAAAACAACAGACAAGTTAGCTAAATTTTTCCAAAGAGGGCTGGCTGATGATTGAGGCTTTGGGATCACGATTGAAGGATTAGGTGTTTCCATGTATTTAGGGTTGCAGAATGAAGTCCAAACTGAGTTTGGATGTTGTTGCAGATGTCATACTCTTTTTGATAGTAGAGCTTCATTGTGAACTCTACTTTTCCTAATTCCCAACCCTCCTGATGAAATCGGTGTAGTGATAGTATCCCATCCAATGGGGTGTAGTTTCCTTGTGTGGCTGTCATGGCCCCAAAAAAAGTTCCTTGTGATTCTGTCAATCTCATCATGGACCTGGACTGGTAGTTGTTGCACCTGCGTGACATGATTTGATGTCGAGGTTAGAGATGTTTTGATGAGGACCCGTCTGCCAGCTTGATTTACACATTTAGCTGTCCAACCCGCAGCTTTTCTTCCAATTCTGTTTAGCAGTTCCCTATATAAGTGAGCCGAACTTCGGCCACTCCTAAACTTAATGCCAAGGTAAGTTATTGGTGGCTCCGAGGTTGTATTAATATTGAAAGTTGCTTTGAGTCTTTGAATCTCTCTTGGATTTAGTTTAGGGTGATGTATCAGAGTTGACTTTTCATTGTTTATTGATTGTCCTGCCGATGATGAGTACGAGTTGAGGAGTAGTTGTAAGTGTATGCATGAGGTACTATCTGCGGCGCATGTGACTAGCAGGTCATCCGTATACATTAGGTGCAGAATTGATGGTGCCCATTGTGAGATTTTAAGACCTTGTAGCGTTCCTTGTTGTTCGAGTACTCCTAAATTCGTCGACAGAACTTCTGCACATAGAATGAAGATATATGTGGATAGGGGGTCGCCTTGGCGAAGCCCTCTAGTTGGTTTAATCCTTCCTTGTGCTGAGCCATTAATGTTGATAGAGTATGACACAGACGAAATGCAGTTCATGATGTAATCAATGAAAAGTCTGGGGAAGCCCATTTTTTCAAAAGTTAGTCTTATGAAGGCCCAATCAAGGCTGTCATAGGCCTTCCTAATATCTAACTTAAGTGCTATTTTTGGTTTTTTTGATGGTGGCGTTACCCTTATATGATGGAACAATTCAGTATCTATAGCTATGTTATCATGGATAGTGCGGTTTGGACCAAACGCACTTTGAAATGGGAAAATCATGAATTGGAGTAAAGGACGCAATCTATTCACTAGAATTTTGGCAATGATCTTATAGGTCACACCACAGAGTCCGATGGGTCTGAAGTCACTTGGTTTAGTCGGGTTTTGGTTTTTGGGGATCAAGGTGATGTTTGTATGGTTAAAAGGTTGTTCCAGGGTAGCATGGTTAAAAAAATGAAGGATCATGGTTGTAACTTGGGTTTTGATTGATGGCCAAAAGGTGTTGAAAAACTTACTTGTAAACCCATCCGGTCCCGGTGCTTTTTCAATACCAATTGATTCGATTGCGGTTTCAATTTCCAATAACGTGACAGGTTGAATCAGGTGTTGGCATTGTGTTGGAGATAACATGTTAGAAATGCATTGAAACAAAGTCAGATCAATGGTAGTTGGTGGAGCAACATATTGTTTGGTGAAGGCATCTAGTAGGAGATTCCTTATTCTCCCTGGTTCTGTTTGCCACACTCCTTGCTCATCTTGAAGCTGTGAGATATGATTGATTCGCCGATGAATTGTCGCCTTAGTGTGGAAGAAGGTGGTGTTGAGATCTCCTTCCTGGAGCCATTGAATTCTTGATTGTTGTTTCCAATAACTCTCGTAGCATTTAGATAGCATCAAGTGAGTGTGTCTCAGATCATGTTCATGTTGCAACCAAAAGTGTTGGGTCACGGGATAAGGTAGCACAAAGATGATTGGGCTGTTGGATTTCGATTTACTTGTTTGATAAGTGATGGGAAATGCCCAAAAGTTACTTTGCTCCATCCTAACAATGTAGTAGCCGTGTCATCCATCTTTTGAAGTAGATTGGTCGGCGGTGATGCCGAGAAAGATCGATTCCAGACATGAGTAACTACTTCTGGCATTTGAGGATGAAGGAACCAAAGATGCTCGATTCGAAACTGTTTTGCTCTAGTTTGTTTGATGTGTTGTTCTCGCAGCAGAAGAGGGGCATGATCCGATGCTAATCTTGGCAGATGCTGAATAGTCATTTGAGGGTGCATGTCTAGCCATTGTTGGTTGCTAAGACCACGATCCAATCTTTCCATGATATTTTGAGAGCCCAATTGATTATTGGTCCATGTAAATGGATCTCCCTGAAAACCTAAATCAATAAGCCCATTTGTATCAATGACCTCTTTGAATAATTGTGCTTGGTTTGTTCCTACAGTTCGTCCTCCTTTTTTCTCTTGTTGGTTTAACACTTCATTAAAATCACCTAGTAGTAGCCATGGCAGCTGATGATGCGGTATGATTGTGTTAAAATCCTTCCAAAATCCCACCTAGCTTGTGGTTGTGGTGGACCGTAAATACCCGTGAACATCCAGGGTTGAGTTGAGCTTGTTGGAACAATATAACCATGAATTAAACTTTGATTAGCCACTAAGATAGTTACAGTAAGGTTGGACTTCCAAAGAAAACACAATCCACCTTTGCTGCCATTACAAGAAACTGTGAAACTCATATCATACCCTAACAAGTTTTCCAAAAAACTAATATGTGATGCAGATGATAAGGTTTCTGACATAAATATGAGGCTTGGGTTAAACTTGCGGACAAACTCCTGCAATTTCTGAATTGTCAAGGTGTTGTTTGCACCTCAACAATTCCAAGCTAGGTAATTCATGATGAGGGCGAGTGTTGGTCCGGGCCAACAACTCGCAAAGGTGTAACATTAGCAATGGTGTTAGTCTCATCATCGAGAAATAGGTGCCATGCTGGTACTGGGGATGAAAGTGGTGCTGGTGGTGGTGGAGTCTCCTGGTGGTGGTCAGCTTGAGGTTCATTAGGCATGGGAGCTTGATGCATAGCTCTGCCCACGTACATGGTAGATCTTGGTTTCCTGATCCTTTGTGTTGGTTTTCTTTATATATATATATATATATATATAATTATCTTTACCGATAAAAAGGAAAAAGAAAAAAAAAAATGGGCAGGAATGATGCAGAGATATTGGTACGTGATACGAGATTGACCTATAATTGAAAAGAGCCGGATTATGAACATCCAATTGTGTTTTTATAATCCAAATGAATTAACTAATCAATATTTGTCAAAGAGATTTGGTGGTATGAACATTGTTAGTGGCTTCCCAATCATATTCAGCCTGTTTCCCTCGAGGCATAGTAGGTGGTGCATTATTGGCTGCTATCCGTTCAGAAGTTCAACTCTATATGGCGTGTATGATTGCCTTTAGATTTGATTCCTTAAAACGCAAACCGTGCTTGGATATATGATGTGAACCTAAATTGATGAATCCTACTCATGATCAGGTGGCAGAATATTCTCCATCGTGTCCTCAATTATTAAAAGTATCTGCTCAGAGGTTGGCAGGCCAACAAATTCTTTAAGTATTATTGTATCGTATAGGAGGAATATATTAAATGTACAGACAGAACGTGGATCTGAGTTGTATAATTCCAGCATTTTTAAGCACTGGAAGTTTATAAACCGACAATGGTTACATGTGATACTGGAATTAGACAAATTAGACATGTTGCACTATCCCTCGGCAGTTTAAGCTAATTTGGTCACATAGCGTAATGGTTACTGCACTATCCCTCCCTAGTTGATGGACATTCAATCACAATGAGTTCAACTAAGCTGTACATATTTCCCACACTCATTTTTCCCAAGGGTACTAGTATGTTTTTGTTTTTCTTACTCAAAGTAGCATAGAATATGAAGATTGGAGAAAATGCAAACTTTGGTTAAAATACAATCCCAAGCAACAGCTTTGAATAAATACAATAAGCTTTGCAGCTAACCAAGTATCATCAGTTCAAGAAATTCAAGACAAATCATCTATTTATTTATCAACCGAAATTACCTTAGAAGTTAAGAAAATCAAGATTTCTCATACTTTGTAATTTGTATTGATGAAATGTGAGAAAACATTAACCCCAAAAAACTGGCTAATTGTACACATATATCCAACATTTAGTCATTGAAAATGGTGGCTGCAAGTGCACATAGATTACGAGCACTGAGCTTTGGCATGATATACCTTGTTCATTCCTCTAACTTTCAAAAGGTTTGCAGGAATAGTACTCTAACTCATTATGTATTGCCGCTCAATACGTCCATTCCCTGTGAACCGAATACAACCATACATCATATGTTTTAGATTTCGTTTAAGTAGTTTTGAACTGAACTTATTGAAAGTTGTACTACAAGTTTGATAGAAACAGTCATACCTGGCTACTTGAAGCTTGTCCATTTATCCTGTTATTAGGCCTGGTGTTGAGATCAATCATTTTTATATCCATCTTGTGATGGTTGTCATCTTTACCATTTGAGATTGGAATTGCGGAGGCCTTGTTTTGCTCGTGCGTTTTTACTGTCATTTCAGGTGGGTGCCATCTGTTTTCTCTTGGATTCATTGGTTGTCGTTGTTGATCATCTGAATTAGAAGATTTATCCACTGGAAACTACAAGAACAAGAACAATGAGAGAGGTAGAAAGGTAGGTTACAAATATTATAGAAGGCATAATAACGCAAACGTACTTGCGGAAAAAATTGCCACTAGCACAACCACAAACCTCAGCTCTTTGTCTCAGTAAGAGAAATCTTTCATGGGTCCTTTTACCTCCAACATGAACGGTCATATCACATTGCAAGCAAAGAGAAGTGCCATCTATCTCACAGTAAAAGAAGGCTATTTTGCCAGAGGAAAATTTTCAGTTCGAATTCAACTGAAAACCGAAAATTTGATAAAAATAAAAGACATGTAAATTCTAGAAAAACATCCATACCAGGTGCATTTTCACATATGTCACAACGCGGAACAACACTGGGCTCAGCAAGTCCAACTCGGACATGCCTACTTGCGAGTTTGTTACACAAGTGAATCTGCAGAAATCCAAATGACTTTGATTCAGTTTCTACATAATGTCACTAGATGCAACTTCGATTTAATGTGTGCTTAAGTATGATACTAGATGCGACATGGCTACATTTTGGACTCCTCTCAGACCCTCAACCTTTCTTACAAACATTTTACTATTCATTTCCCTCAAATGTACATCAACAAGAAAATTCAAGTCCCCAGTGTAAGATTAACATTTGAGTGCTAGGATATAAAAATTGATTCAAAGTACCTCCTTACCTCTAAGTAGTTAGGAGGAATTCAGGTTCCTGGGCTCTAAATTGCTATAGATGACTTCCATCTATTCACTGCAAACACTATGTAATGTTTGTGTTTGCTCATATAATGGTGTCACCATTATATGCAAGGAGATAAGTCACTGATCTAAAATTATATTATTTTTTTGAAGCATATCTAAAATTATATATTGTGGAAGAGGATAACTACAATTTAACTAAAACAGACATGGATGTAGTAATAATGACTAAAAAGCAAGCTAAATAAGTGGAGTACCTTCTCATCGCATGGGACACAGAGTGCAGCTTCATCAGCAGCACAGAAAAGAGTAGCAGCAGCACCCTCACAGACATCACAGATTGTTCTCATAATTTATGTTAGTATTTTGTTTATGCTAATATTATTATTTCTCTGGATCATTTCTTCAATCTAGTGATGTTCATCATTATCCAAAGAGAGACAGAGAGATCAATCTAAAGACAAACCAGAACAAAAAAAGATTTATATGAAGATATAATGGATGGGAAGTCTTATGGATGGAGTGATTGTTGGTGAAAAAGAGAAAGAAAAACAAGCGAGGTTTATGTTTCTGAGTTGTGACGTCTCATGTCTGAAAGAGCTAGAAGTTTGACAGTAAAGAAATTTGTGGTTGGCAATGATTTTTTGTTTTGTTTTTTCATTATTCAATTTCTCAGCCACAGGTTGATAAAGATGGTGGGGGGAGGGAAAATGAAGGTTGTCGCCATTTCAACCACTAAATTTGGTATCTCTTGATTTTTAGTGACCTAAAAAGAAAGATTTCAAATATATTTTTCTCTTTTTAGGTGCATTTCCCCCACCTAATCTCATGGTTGAGATAAGCTTTTAAAAGTCCAAATTGCATTTCTCTCTGCTCTTTTATCCAATATTGCTAATAGAATTACTTTGGGTATACCGTTTGGAAGCTAAAACGGTATAAAATTTGGTACACTCCCAAATAAATTGGTAATTTTGCTTGGATCGACCAAAAAAAGTATCTTTTTAGTTTGTGATCTCATTTCGAGTATTAAAGTCGGTCTGTGGGTGTGTGACTTGATATGTATTTTTTGTAAAGTGTAAACTCAATCAATTTTGTGTCTGAGATTTGAGAATGCAAGCTAGTGTATGTGGCACTTGTGGATAGAATAGTTCGATGTATATTTGACACGCACGCACAAAATGAATACGTCCTCCCTGCCATGAGAGACCAAAACATATGCGCCAAAGACAAAAGTTTTTAACCAACCAATTCCAAATAGCATTACAACAATGATTCATGAAATTTTCTATCACCTAATTTTTTGACTCCACCACCAGGAAGATTGTACACTTGAAGCCTCATCTTCTTTGTTGTTATGCTAAGAAGGAAATTTCATGGAAACTTCAAAGCCATGGAAGTTAGCCTTATAAGTTGTGATGCAAAAGAAAATTAGCTTATTTGGCATCGATGCTGTTTTAAGAAGTTTTTGGTTCCATTTTTTGCTGCGATTCGGGCACCATCATTTGGCAACAATTTCCATTTCAAACTTTGGAAAGGTTTTAGATGAAAATCTAACCAAGTACTGGTCATCAAGTGGAATTTCACTCTAACCTTTTTTTATTTATACCAAACTCAAGACACATTAGTTTAGCTAATGAAACATGAAAGTAACATAGTTAAAAATTCTCGCATAGAACTAGAATTTTAGAACGAGATATTAAGCATTTCCATGCTCAAGCTCTCCATCATCATACTCTCCACCAATAACCCACACGGAATCCCCCCTACATTTTGGCACGCAATTGTCTTAGCTACGTCCTTGAAAGAGGTTGAAGAAGAGAGTGGGAGAACAGGAAGATTTTCGCAATTGCATATTTCGATCATATAGCCGTCCGGGTCATGGAAAAACACTTGATCAACCCTTATCCCACTATCCTCTACTGTTGCTTTCGCATGCTCAATTCCCATTTCTTTCAATCTCCTCTTCACGAGTCCAATATCAGTGCACTAAGTGGCCAAACAAAACAAAAAAAGAACAAGAATTCCATAAAGATTGTTCTCAATTCAGTTAAAATTTTCGAAATGAAAAAAAAAAAAAAAAAAAAAAAAACTATATGTTTTTACTTGGAAGGAGATATGGTTATCCTTTGGATTAAGGGGTCGTGATTCTCTTAAGAAATCAGAAGGCCCGATTGAACTGTTCTTTAGCAAGTGTATTCCAACCCCATAGTTGAACAACCTACGTAAAAAATGCCAATCCTTAGACATAGTAATAATCATATGTAGAATATTAATGCACCTGATATCAATGCATGAAAATAAATAGCTCAAAATGTGTGTGTATGGAAATGTGAAAAAAGTTATGAGAAACTAAATTACCAGGCTCCGTCAAATCCGAAAGACGACGGACGTTTGATCATAATGAAACCCAGTATCTCTTCGTAGAACCGAATTGAAGTTTTCAGACATCTACACAACAACGAAATGTGATTTAATGATAAAAGTGGCAATGGAGGAAAGCTTCCTATTTCTTCTATCTCCATTTCTATAATCACCACACACACTTCTAATGAAGTTTTTTTTTTCTCAAATGTGTGTATATAGCTAACACTAATGAGAGAACTGTGATGCCTCGAGTCTAACAAAACTAGTCCTTTATATACAATGGAAGGGTTTCAAAAATGCTACATCTATAGCAAGTTTAGATGGTACTCTACACATACTTTTCTTACTTGAATCACTGTTTTTTTCTCCATTTTGGGGTTTGAGTTTTTGGGAAGAAAAGAAAGGAAGTTTCCTAGCAAATTCTTTTTTGGACGGGAAATAAGTTATTTAGAAGAGTGAATATGAAAAATTAGATGGAACCATCAAATGGATACAATGACTTGTTTACACATATAGACAACAAAGTGTTAGATGAATCAACATTTCTTGATCTTGTTTTCTTTGTTTTTCTTCTTCTTACGTCTTTACTTTGGTCTTTTCACGTAGTTAGGAAACTTCATTTCTTTTAACCATAGACGTATGGGTTCAAATCCAATTGAAGGTGATGCCATTTAACAAGTGACAAAACTCGAGAAATTTCTATGATGTTGCTTCTCAACGTCAAAAAATGCAAGCATATCAAACCAACGCCTTGGCTGGTATTAGTGAGTGGAAGATTTAAAATTGAAAATTAGCATTCGCCTGAGTTTTATTTGAAATGATTGAGCCTTTTACAGGAGAAGCTAGAAAACACAAACTAAACACACACGATGGCGTGTATTCCTAATCAAGCAGCTAAGCGTAAACTACTTTTATTAAGTTCCAAGCATGGATGTAGCTAGCTAGTTGCACTACTAGTCTACTACTCAACATATCGTCCACGGATATCGCAATACTGAGGCCTCATTCCGCACATAGAAGGAAGTTGACTGGCCTTCTGCATCATTTGTCCCTGGTACGCCTGTCCGTGCATTTGTTGCATCATCTGTCTAATAGCTTCACACCTGCACTCCTCACTCACTCCCCTCATCTCTCTGCAACAGTCCTGGAGTCCTTGCCTTGTTGGATTGCTCTCCTCCTCCATAATATCATCACCTCTTTGTGACGATTGTCGTAAGTATTGTTGACACATATTCATACGCATCCCGCGCATTTGCCTTTGACACCTCTGTGATTGTTGATTTTCCATGCTGTCTTCGATCTCAGTGGTGACAGTAGTCCTGTAAATTGATGCCTCTACGGCAGCTACAACAAATAATGCGATCAAAAGAACCCTCATGGAAGTAGTGATGTTGAACCTAGCCATTGTTATACTTTGAACTGGAAACTGAAAATGAAACTGGCGCTTGTAGGATAATTTGATGAACTGTGGGGTACTAGTCCTAGGTGAACATGTATTTATAGCAAAATTCCTTGTTTGCATGCGAAGTACGTGGTGTGACTAACATAACACGTCGCCATGGTCAGTTTTATTAGGTGCTCTCAGGAATCTTTCATTACACGCGTTTGTAATGCAAATGGCAAATGCAGTACCACTAAACTAAACTGATTTTGTTTCTGTATGTACAAAAATTGTGAGTTTCCAGCGCTGTTAACATTGGGCCTGGGTTGCAGTATCTGTTTGTTGATTTTGGGAAGAAAAATGAACACCCAGTTGCGGGAAGAAAGAAAAAAACAAAAACACAAAGCAAAAAAAGTGACGCCGTTGCCGGGGATCGAACCCGGGTCACCCGCGTGACAGGCGGGAATACTTACCACTATACTACAACGACTTAGATGTCATTTGGAAGGATGATATTTTAATTATCTAATTTAATTTATCATTTAACTACCATTGGTACAAATTTTAGCTCGGACAGGAAAGGAAAAGATGATGATTAGCTAGGTTGAAATGTTACTACATATACTACCAATCGTAAAAGTTATGCTGGCTTTTTACTTCGATAATGTGTGTTGACTAATAACTCTTACCTAACCCCATCCTCATTATTGCTAACTCGCAACAAACCCACAATTACCAGTACTCACTACCCAGTTATGTGCGTGATTAAAGTATTTAACCAACAAAAGTACTCTAATAATCACATCCCTCTGAAGCACAATAACATTACCTATTTCCTTTTGTGTTGTAACTTTTAATCTACTCTTGTCACCAAAATTTGCTTGCTTGAGGAACTGCAAATTATTAGATGTTGGAATAACCGCACAAAAAAAATAATCGTGGCATTGCAAATTGTTCAACTTGGTTTATGTTGTTAATTAATAGACCTTAAACCTCAGTTTTTTCTCTGTAGTGAGTTTTTTTTCTCCCTCTGTTATTTTGATTTAAGAACATTAAGGTTTGCAAATGTCCTCTGTGATAGAGCTAAGTTTGATGAGTTGATGATCAAGTGCGTGGAGTTGTATTTGAAACAGGGTTTGCTGCATGCCAAATACGTGGAGGGACGAAAATAGGTATACTGTCGGGGGTAGTTTTGATAGGTGTTCTTGTATAAAAATAAAATTAATCTGCCTGCCTTCTACCGACTTTGACACTTGTCACCAGATTGATCATCCAAATTTTTCATGACCTTTGAAACATGACCAAAATTTGGCACTGATGGACCAAAGACATTAACACCCAGAAATCAGACAACTAGAAAAGACACGACTGTAGGTAGCATAGGTTGATTTTCACCACATTGGATACTCCTGTGTCACTTTGGTTATTGTTTAGATATTGTTAATGTTAGTTGGGTTATTGTTACCTGGTTGCGTTAGGCAATTAAAACTTTAAAAATTCCGGTTCATGTTATTACATGTTCCAATGAATATTGGGTTGGATTTGATCCAATCATTGTCTTGTGTTTTGATACATATTGGTTTTGGTTTCAAAACCGGTTTGGCCATATTTGTTTGTTCCTCGTCTTTGCGAGAGAGAAGGTCTTCTGAAACTGTTTCTAGGTCTGAAGGGATAGAATTGATAGGCAAGAATTGGTGGAGATACTACAGCTTGAATGATTATTGTAATCTTGAAAAATTCATGTAAGGTTTCTGATTTCCTAAATCGGTGTTATCAATATATTTGTTGAGGCTATCCTCAAAAAAAAAAAAAAAAAAAAGTTGATTTTCACCATCCGGCACTGTAACATTTATATTTTAATCCATATGATATTAAAAATAATTATCTACGTCTCAAAAATTAGGTTTTCTGTAAGAAAAAGTTGTTTGTTCCTCCTCTTTGCGAGAGAGAAGGTCTTCTGAAACTGTTTTTAGGTCTAGAGGGATAGAATTGATAGGTAAGAATTGGTGGAGATACTACAGCTTGAATGATTATTGTAATCTTGAAAACTTCATGTAAGGTTTTTGATTTCCTAAATTGGTGGTATCAATATATTTGCTGAGGCTATCCTAAAAAAAAAAAAAAAAAAAAAAAAAAAACATTTATGTTTAATCCATATGATATTAAAAATAATTATCTAAAGTCTCAAAAAGATTTTCACCATTCGTGCACTGTAACATTTTTATTTTAATCCATATCTATATCTAAAGACTTAAAGGCCTAGACAAATAAAGCTCCCACGTTGAACGGTGAGGAAACCTTCGCTCCTATTGGTCGAAATAGGCCTTTTTTGAGTTTTGTGAAACGAGCGTTTTGGTGAGGACACTTGGCAACGTATGATTGGTTTAAAAAGAATAGGAAAAAGATTAAAAAAATGAAACCAAATTCAATTTGGAATTCATGAAGTGACAATATTTTGGAACACACAATTGGGGGATATAGAAACTAATTGGGGGATATGAATTACTTCCCCCAACCCATGGTGTGTGCTAAGGGGTGATTTTTGGGGGCGAAAATACTAAAACACCCTTCCCTCAAAATAAAAATCAAAAAACTTAAAATCAAAAAACAAAATCATATTCCCCATTTCCATCTCCACTTCTTATTAATCTTTTTAGGGTTAAAACTTTGAAACCCAAATGTTCCCCATTCTCTTTCAAATTCTAAATTTTCCCCATTTCCTTTCAAATTCTCTTCTCATTCTCTGCCGGAAGTGATGAAGAACATGTCGGAAACGATAAAGAACATGCCGGAAATGATGAAGACCACGCCGGAAGTGATGAAGACCATGCCGGAAGTGATGAAGAACATGTCGGAAATGATGAAGGTCACGCCGGAAGTGATGAAGACCACGCCGGAATTGATGAAGACCATGCCGGAAGTGATGAAGAACATGTCGGAAATGATGAAGGTCACGCCGGAAGTGATGAAGACCATGCCGGAATTGATGTAATTCAATGCCGGAACTAAATGCCTGCATGCTCGATATAAATCTATCAATGCCGGTAGTTAAGTGAAAAAAAAAATCAATTTTCTAGATACTTTTCATCATGTTCCGGCATAGAATTTTAGGATGAAGACCATGCCGGAAGTGAGTTCTGACATGGTTATTTAGGATGAAGACCACGCCGGAAGTGAGTTCCGGCATGGTTATTTAGGATGAAGACCACGCCGGAAGTGATGAAGAACATGTCGGAAATGATGAAGTCCATGCCGGAAGTGATGAAATTCAATGCCGGAACTAAATGCCGGCATGCTCGATATAAATCTATCAATGCCGGTAGTTAAGTGCACAAAAAAATCAATTTTCTGGATACTTTTCATCATGTTTCGGCATAAAAATTTAAGCAAAAACCATGCCGGAAGTAGTTCCGGCATGCTCGAAAATCAGATAACTGTGCCGGAAGTAGACTGATTAAAACCTGAAAAAATAGGTTTTGAAGATCAAAACCTGAAAAATTTTGTACCCCCGGATAGTGGCAAACAATTTATGAAAATTTCCAACAAATGCCGGCATGGTTTTTTGGTTGAATACCATGCCGGCACCAAGCTTTTTCAGCTGCAACAATGGTGGATTCAAAGAAAAAAATTCAAATTTTCAACCTCTTAGCAGCAATTCTCTCATCACAATCATCTTCCATTTTCAAAAAAAAAAAATTCCACTCAAAAACCATTTTCCCTCCTTCTACTCTCAACTAACCCACACAAATTCAAATAAAAATAAATACACACTAATTTATCCCCCAAATACTTAACATTTTACTAATTATAATTAATCAATAATCCTGATTAGTGGGGGCTAGATTAGGAATTAAAAAAATAATTACATAGGGGGTCACCCAGAGTTGCTATTGGGACACCGTTTTTGTCCTGTAGCTATATCCCCCAATTGCGTGTTCATATTTTGGTGAGGACACTTGACAACGTATGATTGGTTTAAAAATTACAAACTTAAAAGGAAAACATAACTTACCTTGTTTGGAATTTTATGGAAGTCCATATTCAATTTGGAAATCGAGTAATTACTATATTAGGAGTATTTTTTTTCCAAATTAATGTATAAAGGGGAAAAAATCCACATATTTTCTGCTAAAAAAAAAAGAAAAATAAATAAATTTGCACATATCCTCCACATATTTAATGTATTTGCCATGTGCACACCAAATCAAAAATGCATCTCCACGGGAAGGGGCGAAGCCCCGCGCACACCAAGTTAGAAGAAAAAAATAAATAAAATCTGCACATATTTTCCACCTATTTAAGGTATTTGCCCCGCCACACCAAATCAAAAATACACCTCCACGGGGCTGGGCGAAACCCCGCGCACAACAAATCAAAAATACATCGCCACGGGGCGGGGCGAAGCCCCGCGCACACCAAATCAAAAATACATTCCCATGGGACGGGTCGGGGCGAAGCCCCGTGCGCACCAAGTTAAAACGAAAAAAGTAAATAAAATCTGCGCATATTTTTCACCTATTTAAGGTATTTTCCCCGCCACACCAAATCAAAAATGCATCGCCACGGGATGCGGCGAAGCCCCGCGTACACCAAATCAAAAATGCATCGTCACAGGGCGTGGCGAAGCCCCGTGCAAACCAAATTAAAAATACATCGCCACGGGACGGGGAAAAGCCTCGCGCACACCAAGTTAAAAGAAAAAATGCCCGGTGCGTAGCAAAATAATTATCTACGTCTCAAAAATTAGGTTTATTTTATACTCAACGAATTGGGTTATACCTAAATTAATGATTTTTGTTAAAGGGAGAGCAAAAAGTAATCTGAGAGGTGCGAAAATCGTAATCGACTCACCAATTAGGACCTATTTAATAAAGTTTTCTTACAAAAAGTATTATCGAAATTGATTTTGATGTCATTATTATTTGGTCCTCCAGATCTAGTGGTATGTAATTAACGAGTCGATTACGGGTTTCGCACTCCTCAAATCATTTTTTGGTCTCCCTTTAACAAAAATCAAATTAATTGGGGCACAAGTAATAAGACAAAATAGGATTATTTTGAAGTAGATTTGGAAACCCCTTATATATATATATATATATAATTTCATTAATGGCTAAATAACCCTTTCTTGATTAGAAGTAATTCATATAATTAGCTAAGTTAATATAATTAGATTAAACGATTCTCGGTATGTAATTTTGTTTTGTTTAATTCATAAATGACAGAATAATTAAAAATCTCATAATAGAACTGACCTACTATCGGCACCATCGTTATTGAAAATACCATGCCGTTCATGATTAGCCCCCAACAATTTATAAAATGTCGGCATGGTTATGTTACCAAACATGACGACCTTTTGAGTTGTTCTTCAGAAATCGTTACCATGTACTATGACAATGACGCTTAAAATTTATAAACAATCGGCATGATTTAAAAATAATACAATGACGATTGTAGTAGTTTTTCATCCAGAGAGTTAGAGTTTTGATAGGTTAAGTGTCGTCATGATACCAAGATCAGACTATGACGACAGAATGGTAGTCGTCATGGTTAAATTTTGCAGGTTGACGACCACAAATAAGATTGGACCTTGACAACTTCATGGTGTTTTTCAAACGGGGATGATTTTCTGAACATATCTCATTTTTCTTGACAGCAAAATTATGAAATAAATATGAGTTTCGCTTAAAGTGGGATTTCAAAGTGAATATTATATTATTGTGTTTGTCAAGTTGATAAATGGAAGATTGAAAATACCAACACAACGCTTATATTTCATTTGTATAAACTGATATTAGCATCAACATGTATGTCTGCACCATCTCTCGGATAAATTCGCAACTTGAAGAAAGTAAAATATGGTTAAGAAAACTCATTTATTAATATGACAGAACAACATATGAAACTTATTCAACTACTATGCCGCCTCTTCAAGAAGTACAAATTTCCTGCAAACATATAGATTTTAGAGCTTTACTTATTTCGAAATGAAGTGCCATGAGGTGTAAACTTCTTCAATTATCTCTCTAAACCTTAATAATTCAGCCATGTCCTTTGCAATACATAACAAATCATGAAAACATATACTAAACAATGTTTGAAATCAAGTACCCCAGTATGGACATTAATCATTTTTTCTTTGTAACAATTTTTTTTTATCATGGATTCTCGTTGTGGTTCTCACCAGTAGCACACAAACCTGAATTTCACTAACCATAAACCTTGACTGAACATGCATATCACGTCGTCATTCTTGATATGGTGAACACTGACGACTGTTAATATTTTCCATAAATTGTCATGGTTTACTATGACCTTATGACGACTTATGCTACATTAAATTACAATCATCATGGTCGACATATCAATCCACGACGACTGTTAGCAAATTTTACACAGAATCATTGTTTTCTGTAATTTGCAGTCGTCATGATTGATAAATTTATACCATCATGATTGATGCAATCATCTAAAAAATACCAAGGTTTTTTCACCATGACCAATCTTCATGGCTAAAATCATCGGCCATGACGAGTTTTCATGTCGTTTTCCAGTTTTTCAGAACATGAAAAGTCGGCGTCGGATATGGACCGTCAAGGAAGTAGGCGCCTGGTCCGAGCTTAGTAGCCACATTAGCAGCGCTTGGAATGATTTTAGGCGCGGCCTATTCCCTTTGGCTATATAATCGTGTGGTTTCTGCAAATTTAAAACCCAATTTCCTCCATAAATTCTCTGATCCAAATGGGAGATGGTCGAACTGCATATACCATGACGACCCAAAGATCTGTGAATGGATTCTTCTGGTTATCCATAGTTCCTAACCTATACATTCAATCAATTAACTAAACGATAAATTTAGTGGACTTATTTTTTTTTCGATTTCAATCTCGCCATTGTTTCTTCATCGGATGAGTTTGTTCTATCTGTCTGTTCTTGTTACTCTTCTTCTCTTCAAAAGTTCGATTTTTTTGTCTTGACTTCTTTTTATTTAACTGCTTCTACTATTTTTGGATCGTATGTTAGCCTCTGCGACTATGGTCCTGATATAGGAATTTCTGGCATGTCTAGGTCTAGAGAAAAGGGCGTTGAATTAAGGTAAAAGTAAAGATAAGGGTAGTAAAGTAACTTCACCTATTTTAGAAACCTTTTAGCATACTACCCTGGATGAGTTTAAATTATATATACCCCGATTAATTTGGGTGTACCCCAAGCTTGTGCCAACATCCTTAAAGATCATTCATTTCAATCACATATAGACTACACCCAAATGGATCTCACTTACTTTATCATGGAAGAAAATGTTTCTCTTATTCGATGTCGGTTATATACTTGTAAGGAGAAATATGACCAGTAAGTATAGAAAATTGTGTTTCAAAGCTTTATAGCATTGTGTAACGAAAATTTAAGAACCAACAAGAGCCTTAAACTAATATTTTCATTCATCAATAAGAATGTCATACGTTATACAGAAGTTTTGTGGATGGTTCACGATGATGATCCTGGATTGTCCAACGAAGAACTAGTGAGTATCTTCATAACTTTGTTATCATTTTGAGCAATTCCATCATAGATTAATTAAAATCATATTAACTTGTTGTTTATCTATTATTCAGAAAACCATGACTCAAGCTCTATTTGAAAATGAAATGATACCAAGTACACCACCAAAAAAATTCGTTATGCAACCTGTATGGACAAAATTTAATACAATTGCAAATATATCCAATTAAAGATCTTGAACAATGTATATATAGAGAGTTTGTATATGTTTCTCTTCATAATCAGAAAGTCAAGATAATAAAGTATGTCAACCTGATTGTATAGAAGAATACTTAGACGATCTCAAAATTCAATATCCAAGATCAATCTAGTCGTATCCCAATAGTTGAATCTGAATTCTGCCAGGTATGAAACTTGTTATCAATCTTTCAAGATATGAATTCTACAAGAACAAGTCTCGTAATTGATTACAATTAATATGGACTCAATACAAGAACTGAATCTACACCTATAATTTTGAAGCAAGAGATCGTATCGCTCATCCTTTGACTATATGCATAAATCCAAGTCACTTCAACCAATGTGCTCTTTTAATCCTTCAATATAGAAAAGGTAATATAGTCGTGAATCGAAAGAAAAGTATTTCTTGCATCGTGGGATCCACATATCATACTGACATTGGGGAGAAAAGAAAAGCAGAACTCACAACCAAAAAACTAGAGCAAATTAGTGTTTGGGTCGTGAGTTTTGATGAGTATTTGTGTTTGGGTCGTAAGTTTGTCCGTTTTAGTATTTGGGTCGTTGACTTGTTATTCAAATAAATTCAACATACGGTTTGGTCAATCTGTTAGTTACGGTTCGTTCTTCTTCTCCGAGAAAAAAAAAAGACGGTCACAAAAACAGTTCTCTTTGTAGAAGTGAATTTACCGATTAAAGATCATCGAAAGAAGAAGTGAATTTACAAGCGGTAAACTTAATGTTAGCACAAGGATTGAAACCATCAACAAGTAACTTAGGTAGACGATGAAGAACTGCTGATGAAGTTTCAATACAGTCAAAAGTTTTATCATTATCTAAATCCGTAACATTCGAGAAATCTAGGAGATCTTCAATAATAAATCGTTGATTATCGGTAGTGCTTGTTTTTGCATCTGTTGTGGTATGTATTTTTTCTTGTGTGATTTGAACTCGTCTGCTTGAGTAGCCTCCATTCAAGAATTTTGTTCTTATTTTTATGGTTTTAACTACGTTTGTTTTGTTAGGGTTTATTCTGAGTTACGAGAGAACAAGAATCGGTAAAACCTTTGCAAGATTTTTTTTTTTGTTGAGTAACGATTTTGACAATCAATAACGAACAAGAATTGATAAAATCATTTGCTATAATCCAACTTGTAATGATTAATTCTTTAGAGTTCCATCTAGATTTGTGTCATTAGAGTATTTAGATCAATTAATCGTTCTGTTATTTTCTTTTTCACTTTGCTTGCCCAACGAGTCGGTAAGTATCCTAACTGCTTGACCATAGAACGTGGTTAACTAATGGTTTAACGACCCAAACACTAAAACGGACAAACTTACAACCCAAAAACAAAGCCATACCAAAATCCACGACCCAAACACTAATTTACTCAAAAAACTATATGCAATAGGGTACTCAGGATACCCTATGAAGAAACAATCAACAGTTTTAGGTCTTATCTTAGTTACCTATGAAGAAACACTCTCACACTTTGACGTATGCATAAGAAGGTTGTCCATCTTTCCATACTCATATGGAGTTTCATATGATTCTTAAAAAGGTACGTACTATTTAGGACATACAAGTTAAGAGGATTGTCTCCCCCAACAAGACCATGGGTAATCCTGACCTAATCAACATGGTATTTATCATTTCCTTAAGGATACATTTGTTACGTTCATCTATACCATTATATTATGGTGAATAAGTAAGTAAGATCTCATGAATAATGCCATTTAACACGTAAAATTCTACTATAGGAATTTCATACTCGCCACCACGTGCAGACCTAACCCTTTTAATGGTAATATATAGTTGTACTCTTAAGGCTTCTAAGGTATCATCCTTACCCCTAAGCAAGTATACAAGATAGTACCTCGTACAATCATCTACGAAAATTATCAACCACTTTTTACCACTTTAGTTTGGGTTGAATTCATGTTAACTAGGTCTAATTGAATTAATTCTAAGGGCTAAGAATTAATCAGTGCATTTTGCTAAAATATTTCATAGCATATTTTGATTCTACACAGATTTCACTTTTGTGTTCGTATCCAAACTAATTTTGGGTACGCAGCCTATGATAGCCAGTTTGTGCATTGACTTATAAATTTACAAATCTAAGTCTACTATGCAAAACATTCAATGACACACAGAAGAAAGCACAAGAATCAACTATGTTCACTTCATCAGATTTTTTGTTAATCTTATATAGACCTAAGTCTTATAACCCTTGCTTAAAAACCACTGCCGTTAGTTATAACAAGTTTTCCAGAATCAATTAATATCTTAAATCTTTTACCATTTACAACAGAACAAGATACAAGATTCTTTCATATGTCTGGAACATGAAAACTTTATTCAATGCGAGAGTCTTTATAGATATGAGCTTCAGCTCGACCTTTCTATTTATGCAACCTCTGTCGCAAGCAGTAGATTTATTTTCAGTACTATCATCATGTTCTAATTCAATAACTAGGGTTTAGATGAAACCATAATTTATTGCTAAGTGTAATTCAGGTTTTGTTATTATTCTTGTTGTGCCATAATGTTTTGGATAAATATAATCTGGGCACTTCTTTATATTACTTTCACAGTGTATGTCATGCATCCACTGTAGTTAGAATACTTCTAGTTGATTGTGTTGCAACTCATGCTTAACAGAGTGTTGTTCGATCCTTTGACTAATTGTGCCTTAATCAGACAATTAGTACTTTGGAGGGATACCTTAGTTGCGATTAGAATATCCATAATAGGATTGGTTTAATCATCGAAGTGATTGATCTGCGGTTAGTTGTTATGTGAGAGGACAACTAATACTAGGATTAGGTAATTATCTGAGTTGAAACTAAACTATCTACTTGAAACTACCCTTAGATAACGGCAAGCTTGAACCTTCACTGATATCTGGATAGTCGGCAGAACCTAGAAGTTCACCGGGGTCCATTTTAAGGGACAAGAATATTATCAAAACTGAATTGACTTAGTGTAGGTTAATAGGTGGATTCGACTGCCCTAGCACCCTATTTATCTGCTTGTTTAGAGTACTCTTTGTTATTTTGCAAACATCATCTAGTCGTATCGACAAAACAAACCCCCTTTGTTAACTCTTTCGTCTTTAATTAGTAATAGTAGAATTTAGAAGTTTAGCTTCGCATCGTAACAACTCCATGTGGGATCAACCTGTATTTGCCATGTTGCAATAGACGATGTGCACTTGCAGTAATTGTAGGTACCTTTCCCGACCTACCAAGTTTTTGGCGTCGCTGCCGGGGAGTTGGCAAATGGTGTAGTTAGATTAATAGGTTTTGTTTTGCTAATTTGTAGTTAGGAACTGTAAATATTGTATATTTATGTGAATTTCTTTACTTATTCATGTTTTTGTTTTGTTCCATTCATATCATTTTTATTTGCATACGTAATATAAATTTTGCTTTGTTCTGTAGTTTTTGTTTCTCATATGAATCTTGTTTTGCTGTAGCATTTAGAACTTTAGTTCGTTGTGCATGTCTAGCGATTCTGGGTTTGCTTAGTCATTTTCTTTGCGTCATTTTGAACGCCTCATGTTTCTGTTTTCAATAATATAATCCATGCGTGTTTGTGACCACCAGTTAAAAATCTAGGAGTCCATTATAGGTCAGTACTAAATTTTGTCTGCATTCTGTAGTTTTTTGCCATTTTGCATTTTGTCGTTTTCCTCCACTAAATCTCATCTGTAGATACTCTCTAGTACTCATTAGTTATGGTGCATACTTCTAGTACTGAGTGCATAATAATTAATATAGCTTAGTCCGTCATTGTCCTGTTTGTTTTCAATTCATAGTCAAGTTTAATAATATGTAGGATCTAACTAGATTTTGTCATGTAGCTTTTTGATTTAAAAATTTCACTTTAATTTTATTTTATTTTAGATTTTGTATTATTAGTCTGTAGTGTTGGTAGTGTTTTATACCCATAAGCCATAAGTTGTTTTGTTTCTGGTAGTATATCAAAACTAGTGTTAGTTAGGCT
Organism: Papaver armeniacum; assembly: GCA_023531295.1. Classification (NCBI taxonomy): domain Eukaryota; kingdom Viridiplantae; phylum Streptophyta; class Magnoliopsida; order Ranunculales; family Papaveraceae; genus Papaver; species Papaver armeniacum. Next base: position 59,343 of record JAJJWW010002116.1, on the reverse strand, counting down.
GTTGTATAATAATTCATCATTTGAATTTTCATAGTTTTGTTAGTAAACCAATCGTAGTTCAAAGTAGTTATCACCCTATAGTATATTCTTTCATAAACTGTTGGTAGTAGTTGGTTTAGGTACTCATTTCTTTGGTCTGTATTGTACATTTCTGGATATTGAAATTTTCTGTTGATATTAACAGGCACCGACAAAGGCTTTTGTACAAGGTAGAAGAAAAAGAGGAAAAGTAGAGGAGAAAGTATGGTTGTTGTGCTACTCCCGGTTCTGTACCGGTGGTAACATTCTTAAAATTTTGCGATAAATGATTGTTATTGTTAGAGCACTGCTCGGTCAAACTCGCAAGCGTTGGTATCTCAAGCTTGTTTGTCAAGTATAGTTGCCAAAACTATAAGTCTTGATTTCTAGTCTACTTATAGCTAAGTCTCGGATTAGGATAGAAAGTGTAGTTGAGCTTTAGACTTCACGGCGTTCATCGAATGAAGACAAAGAACTACTCAAGGGAACTTGTGGAACTTCATCAACAAAAGGTATGTGGAGACTTGAACTCATCTATCACTCAAAAGTCAATCTACTATATCTCCTATTTGAGACAAAAGTCGTATTGCTATATAGACTTCATTTATACACATTTGATATTTCGAGCCGAGTTTATCTCGCTTATCTATTTCTCGAAATATGTGTTGGTAAGCTTTCGCTTTAACCAAGTTCATCTTTTATTCTTGACGTAAGTCAAAAGATGATCATGTGAAAATTTCCTTGTAACATCTTACATGATTTGTGTGATGCAATCATTTGGTGTAGACTCGGAATGTTTCGTATTGATCATTCGATCACTTGAAAATTGCTTTGAATCTAATAGTTGTGTGAGACATCTATTGTCGTCTTCTAAGAATGTTTCAATGATTGAAATGAGAGTTTAGAACATATAACCATGATTGGATATAAACATAAGTGTGTGTATTCACATTTGTGTAAGGTCCAAGTCCGGGAACCATGGTATGTGTACCCGTACGCGTACTGGTTGGTGAATGGAAGTCCGGGAACTAAGTATACGTACCCGTACACGTACTGGCGTAAGTCTAAGTTCCGGAATTCAACTGAGGTTGTAAGTATGTGTACCCGTTCGCGTATTGGCGAAACCAAACTCACTCCGGCTACTTAAGTATGCGTACTTGAGTAGGTTATGTTCTAAAATCGGTTTGTTCATGAACTAATACATTTATATATTAAGGAATGAAATATTTTGCAAACCGTGGCTATAATGTTTATGAAACGATTCAAGTGAATCAAAATCGATTTTGCTTCAATTGTGTCTTGTATACTTCTATGAGAATATAAACAATTGAACAACTCTCTAACTAGGTTCATTTGAACTAGTTGTGATGAAGATGAATAAGGTTGATATGAAAGTGTTCATATGGCTAACCTTGGTTAACTATTGCTGAACCAACTAAGTGTACACATTTAGGTACGGTTACCTTTATCTAAATGTTGGTACATTTCATTTGTGTATGACAAGCTAATTTCGATCTAACGGTTGAAAGATATTATCTTGAATCTAATCAGGTTTTCATCTAACGGTGAATATTGAATGCTTTGTTACCAAGGTAGCATTGATTGCAAACCCTGATTTGGAGACTATATAAAGGAGAAGTCTAGCAACTGGGAAACCTAATCCCCACACCTCCTGTGTGATACTAGTTGCGATTAAAGTCGATTCTCCTTTAACCTTAGGTTTTTCTAAAACCCGGTAAGTTAACGACTTAAAGACTTCATTGGAATTGTGAATCCAGATCCACCTATTTTCTTTGTAGTTGCGTGTTCTGTTCTTACTGTTCAATTGTGATTCAGTACTATCTTCTTTAAGATTTGCTCGAGATTTATTTTATTCACTGATAGGCAAGATTGAAAAATAGTCACAAACATCTTCGTCTCATCGTTTGTGATTCCACAATATCTTGTTTTGTTAATCGATTAATATTATTGTGAGGTGATTAATATTACTAGGTTGTTCTTCGGTAATATAAGTATGGTTTATCAATTAGTTCCTGTTCACCTTGATTTATCAAAAGACGGAACAAAACTCGTAGGTATATCTGTGGGAGAAAGATTTTTCTATTCAATAGACTTTTCTGTGTGATACAGATTTGTTTATTAAGTCTTCGACTTTGGGTCGTAACAACTCTTAGTTGTGGGTGAGATTAGCTAAGGGAATCAAGTGCGCAGAATCCGGCGTGGTTCAGAGGCGTAAGGAACGTAATTGTACCTTGATCAATGTGAGATTGGTTAGGACTCAACTACATTCCAGTCCGAAGTTAACTTGGAGTAGGCTAGTGTATGTAGCGGCTTCATACATTGTGGTGTTCAATCTGGACTAGGTCCCGGGGTTTTTCTGTATTTGCGGTTTCCTCGTTAACAAAATTTCTGGTGTCTGTGTTATGTCTTTTCCGCATTATATTTTCTATATAATTGAAATATCACAGGTTGTGCGTAAGTTCAATTAATTGTGAATCCAACCTTTGGTTGTTAATTGAATTGATTAACACTTGGATATTGGTTTTTGATACCGTCCAAGTTGTTTCTTATAATAATCAGGCTCACAATTTCTATCTGTTTGATTTGCTGATTACATTAAGAAACAAAGATATAACTCTTTGATATATTTCTTGATTGAGCTCGCTTTATTAGTTGGTGCTCTCAGAATTATATTGGAGTTAGTCCATACAGATTGCTAAGCGAAATATTGGGTGTGGTTGTTAGACCCCCGTTTTTTCAATTGGTATCATAGCAGGAAAACACGTTTAAGACCTCATAAGTTTGTGTTTGTAGCGATCTGACTCTATGGACAGTAGTGCTATCTCTGACAAACGTATCACCAGAGACAAAAGTTCTGTTTCGATGAAATCTATTAAAGAGAAGTATTGATATGTGTTCTCTTGTTGATCTTACTGACGAATCTGGTTCTGAAGTAGAAAGGGAAGCAGCCCGAGAGAGTGCAGCGATTCTAAAACTTGCTAGAATCAGGGCAGCTGAAATCAATAGGCTGAAACACAAGGTTAATACAATAATAGAATATCTTGATTCCTAACTAAGGGCTCTTCGTGAGAAAAACTCAAAGAAGATGCATGTGAAATTGAACAACTATTGAGTAATCTATCTATTCAAAATAAATGTTGTTCTGGGGAGTCAGTCTTCCAAATACTTATGAATCTGCTGTGATCTTGGAAAACATGACAAGTTCTAATCATGTTTCTCAAATGAAAACAACTTCAGAAGCTAAACTGGAAACCCTTCCTATTGATAAAGAATTGTTTGGTTCTTCCACTAATCATGTATTTACCACGTCCTAAGGAAGGAAGAAATCTTCTAACAATTTTTCAAATGCTACTCACTCTAATCACTCCGGTGATCAGAGAGTTTGTCTTTTTTGTGTTTCAAAAATACATGTTCAACAGAAGAGCAAACTGAAGAGAAATGACAATTACTTTTGTCGACTTCAGCACACCTTAGACTTAATACTCAAAAGTGTAACTGACATTCGGATGTCTAAACCTATTGGTGTTAGTACTCTCCTTGTGAATTCTTCCAGGAATGCCAGTTTAGTTTGCTCATCGAACGCTCGAACAAATGGTAGCACTTATACAAATCGTTCAAGGAGACTTCAGAAAGGTTCTTATCAACCTAATGTGAAGAATAATATTCAAGATGTGAAAAAGGCTTCTGAATATGGAAGAAGCTGTGGAGATATGAAGGACAATCTTAATCTAATAATTGAAGGATACAAGGATCTTATAAAAAGGCTATCAAAATCCTCCATACAAACTTCTTCAGGTAAGGATTCAATTATAGTCTCGTATTTTGATGACAGTAAGTTTTATGATAACTTTTCACATCAAAAATAGTTCTCTTCTAGAATTGGAAGGAAGAAGAGACTCAGCCGATAACACCATTCATTTAATGAGCCTATGGCTCATACTTGTGCTAATTAATCACAAGGTTGAAACCTCACTCAAAAAAAAAATCCTGATTGAGTGAGTTATTATCAGGAATACGTTGTGGAAAAATGTTCTCTGATTGGTCGAGCTATTTTCTTGTCGTCCTTAGCTGGATTATCGATAGAAGACATTTTTGCACAAGTATTTTTATTAATTCTTGTTCTTGTGATTTTTTATTAAATCTAATTCTTTCCCATGAATTTTTAATGGTTTATTTGCCACTCTTATGCTCTAAATTTTTCCTCTTGTGAGAATATAAAATTTATTGAGCTAAGATATGTGAAACTTTTCACTTAGCAACTTTTTGTTGTGCAAACAATTTTTTTGGTTTGTTCCTTCAGTGTCTTTTGTTTATGGGCCAAGACTGTACTCGTACGGGTACCCGTGTTACTTGTCACGAACTGTCTTTAGAAATCCTAAAATCTTTTTCCTTGTGAAACCTTTTAAATACCAAACCTATTGAGTTGAGTACACGTAATCCTGGTTTTGTTCTTGTCAAGAATGGCGTCACCTCCTGGCACTTGTGATTTTGCAAAAGGTTTTCTTGATAAGGGTTGTGGTTTCAAGTCCAAAGGGAAGAAGAAAAGAACTCTTGTAGAATTTGATGATCTCTCTTCTCAATCACCTGAATCTTATTCAGACATTGAGGATGATGAAGAGATTTCTGCTGAACTGGTTCTTTATTTTATTAGTCACTTTGAGGAAGCAAAACTGCAGCTTGTTGATACCATGAAAGGTCTTGATGTGTTGCGAACTGAGTTGAAAAAGGTTAACTCTGACCTTGCTCTCATGAATTCACATGTTAAGGACCGTTTCAATGATAATACCTTCTCCGAAGAAGCAGTTGATCCTATAAATCAGAAGCTCAAAGGTCTTGAAACCCGTGAAGCTTCCGAACGTGAACCTTGATGTTAGCTTGTGATCGGTTCTTTTTTTTTAAGTAGTTGTTTTTATTTTGTTTAGGAAACTTCTTATGAGAATTTATTCTTATGTTTTAAGAAGGATAACTAGGGCTTGGAATAGCAACTATTGTGAGTACACATAGCTATTTCCAACGTTTTTCATCTTGCAATATTTTTAGATTTATTTATTTAAATTCTAAAGTTTATTTGGAAGATTATTTTGCACTATTAATCTTTATGGTTTTCTATATTGCAAAAACTTTATGGGATATTGATAAGTGCATAATTCATATGATTTTAGTGTCCATTCCATACTTATTTTAGCTATTATTCTTGCATGTATTCGTCTTATTACTATTGTTTTTTCTTATTTGTCTCTATTAGTTGAATCATCCAAAAAGGAGCTACAAAGTGCTAAAAAGAGATAGTAATAGAATTATTCCAAGTATCCAAGTGCCCAAGTCCAAGAGAAGTTGAAGAAGTGCGACGAAAAGGAGCAAAACGCTCAAAATCAAGAGATGGGCAAAAGACCGAGATTAACTCATTAAAATTAAGTATTTCTCATCACCATATTGAATAGAATTGAAAGAGGAAAAGAATGCAAAAATAATGAGGTCATTCCGAGTTCGGACGAAAAAGTTGTGGCCAAAACAAGTTTTTTATCGAATACCCGAAGACAAGCAAGTATGCAAACGGGTATGCAAACGGATTTTCAGTATGCAAACGGGTATGCATATTTGTTTACCTGGATTTAACTGAAATTTAAGTATGCAAACGGGTATGCATACTTGTGAAGGCCAAAGTTCACGGTTTGGGGTCTTTATTTCGTATTTTCGGGTCAGGTTCCTTAACCGACTTAAATACTTGATGGCCAAGCAATGTAAACCTATAAAAAGGTATTAGGCCTTTCAATCATATCATCTCATATCACAAGCTAGGGTTTTACCCCTTTAGGGGGAAACCACCATTATTCATCTTCTTTGTAATATGAGTAGCTAAATCCTTTGTTGATTAAGGATGAATTCAATGTTCTAAGCGTGAAGCTTTATTGATAATACAAATCTATTCGAAGTTTTTATCATCATCGTTTGTTTTCATTATATCTAGGGTTTATGATTGATCCTTAGATGGGTTTGGGTGCGTTCCAAATTAGTCTATGAATCATTCTATTGCTATTAATTATTTGAGCGATCCGTAATTGTCGTGCATCTCCTACACAAGTAGAAAACATGAGACCTTGGAGAGGGATTCTGTAAAGCAATCGTGTGTGGAAACAACACCAGTAAGTGAACCGAGCGTACTGATTTTAACTGTTGGGATCAAACCTAAATTCACAAACCATAAGTCGTTCGATCGAGTTACACCTTGTAAGCGTACCTCAAGGCGGCTCGGTTGGATAGAAACCGGTGACTAAGCGTACCTATTATCCGGTGATACAAGGAGTTTTGGAGATAGCTAAGCGTACCTGTTATCCTACGGTTGGCGATGAATGGTTCTAACGGAAGATAGATAAGTATTCTAATCCTGTTAACGCTTGGTAACGGCGAAGGATTCCTTGATCATCTCTTTTCTTCTTTATTGTCTTTCTATTTATCTTACAACCAAACCCCCCTTTTGTTATTTACTTTATTTTGCTGATACAAATAACCTATCAATTACACAGCTCTCTGTGGGAACGATCTCTTACTACCGCTATATTATTAGTTAATTAGTGGGAAATATCTTTATTAATTTGTTGTGCCTACGACATCTCATACAGATGTGTGTTTGCGTCCGTGAACTATGATTGTCCCATATACGTCAAAAGTTAAGTCTATTATATGTCTTTATGCAAATATTGATGGAAAATATAATGAACTTTTGATAACAAAGATTAAGTCTATGATATCATTATGCAAATAGTGATAAAAAAATAGAATGAATCTTTGAATATTCCGCAGTATTGATCTTTCCCTGATCGGTCCACTTTATGTGAAAGTATTGTGTGGCTCCGTAAGTTTTATTATGTTGAGAATTTCCGATTAAATTAATCATAGGTTCTCTTGTGGTTAGTTTAATTGAGTTTTCTGGATACAAATTCATGTTTCGTGTATTTTGTTAATGTCCAAAGAAATCCTTCTTTTCTCGTAAAAGTAAGGTCGTTCTTGTTGTTCCTTTGAGAATGACATTTTATGGGGGAGAGTTCTTAATTGAACTTGTGCTTAAGTGTCAAATCTTTGTGGGGAGTGCGGCGGTGGAATATTGTAGGGGTTATCTTGTATTTTTTATTAACTCCTTGATGAATAAACTAAGTTTCGACTATGTGAAATCATCGAAACGAAGTTGATATGTGTTTCTCTTTTGGTCATGAAGTATCTCTATGAAAATTTCATTAGGATTCCACTAGTTTTCGTAGCTTTGCCAATTTATGTTGACAAAAAGGGGGATAATTAATGTGTAGTTCACACTACAAATACGTATGGTTTACGGATCATTATGTATGGGGGAGCGGTTTTCATTGTGAGATGAAATATTGACAGGGAGTGATACATCACCATAGTATTGTCGTCGAAGTTGTGATACAATTGAACTTTGATGATGTATAATAATACTATGACACTCTATAACAATGATTGAGAACAATTGTTTTCTTATTGTATCTACGGATCTTAAACAACTATGATACTGAGTTGAACACGTTCAGAATCACTGGAGTACTTGAAAGTGACAAAGATTTCGAGTAATGTTGAATAACCAAGGAGATCAAGCATTTGGATGAGAAGCTACACAGTTTATTTATTTTGTAATCCATATGTATTGATAGTTTTTTCACTAAAATTGACAAAGCGGGAGATTGTTAGAGCACTGCTCGGTCGAACTCGCAAGCGTTGCTATCTCAAGCTTGTTTGTCAAGTTTAGTTGCCAAAACTATAAGTCTTGATTTCTAGTCTGCTTATAGCTAAGTCTCGGATTAGGATAGAAAGTGTAGTTGAGCTTTAGACTTCACGGCGTTCATCGAATGAAGACGAAAAACTACTCAAGAGAACTTGTGTAACTTCATCAACAAAAGGTATGTGGAGACTTGAACTCATCTATCACTCAAAAACCTATCTACTCTATCTCATATTTGAGACAAAAGTCGTATTGCTATATAGACTTCATTTATACACATTTGATATTTCGATCCGAGTTTATCTTGCTTATCTATTTCTCGAAATATGTGTTGGTAAGCTTTCGCTTAACTCGGAAAACTTTCTCAGGAGTTTGGTAAGCTTTCGCTTTAATTTGGGAAATAGTTATGTGAACCGAATGACCTTTAGGAGAATCGGGTGAGTTGAGGAGAGAGACTGTCTGCAAATCGGCGACCTCAACTCGGAAAATTTTCTTCAGGTTTTCATCGTTTGACTTCGATTTTGGTTCGTAATCAGTGAAATTTAATGTGTTCTTTGCAATGATTCATATTAATTAATATGGATCCTTGTAAGAACATGAATTTGGAGGATAACAGTAGCGATTATGAGGTACATTCATCGGTGGTGGATTTATCTAAAACTTATGAATCTCATATTTCTATCAACTTGATTGATGATCAAGCAAATACAAGGTATGATTCTTGGAAGTTTTCCTTGATTGGTCGACTTGACTTATTGCGTATTAAGTTTGTAGATGCTTCAAATCTCCTCCTGAAACAATGGAAATTATCAGGTAAATGTCAACTAATTCCTTTAGGAAAAGGTTTTTGCACAATTAAACTAGAAAATGATGCAGATAAGATTTATATCAAATCTGGAAAGTGGGGAATTGCTGATCAATTTTTGAGTGTGAGGAATTGGATACCTAATTTCAGGCCTGAAAATCAAAGAAAATTTAAAGCTATGACATGGGTTCACTATCCAGGTTTGAGTTTGGAATATTCGGATGAAGATACCTTATTCAAATTAAGCAGAGCTCTGGGTAATCCTGTCAAGGTTGATGATGCTACAGTGAATTATCAAAGTGGTTACTATGCAAGGGTTTTGGTGGAGATTGATTTAGCAAAGACAATTCCAAACAAATTATGGATTATCACAAAGTATGGAGGTTTCTCTCAATCAGTTATTCTTACTAATTTACCTAAATTCTGCTGGAAGTACAAAATTGTTGGTCATTAACACTCTGAATGTATAGCTAAAAGTCCAACAAAAGTAATTGGTGAAAAAGTAAATGTTTCTACTGAAGAAAAGCAACAAGAAGTTCTTCAGTCTGCTAAAGAGGTTGTGAATCCATTTGATATTTGTCAAACTCCTGAGAAAGTTCAAGTAGAAAACACAGTGTTGCAGCCTACTAGCACCATTTCAATATCAAAAGGCAAGTTTATCCCATTACAAAATGACTCAGAAGTTGAAGAAGAAGAGATTATTTCTTCAAAAGTACTTCAGGTAGTAGAAGAAAATGCACTTGATAAAAGTGAGGTTAAATATATCAATGGTCTCAATGGTATTGTTTCAGCTGAAAAAGTGCCAACTACTTCATGGTCAAGGGTAGTTCAAAGGCCTTCAAATTCAAATACAAAATCTCCTACATCAACTAGTAATATTGAAGCTCCAAAAGAGGTAACTACAAAAGTCCCTGGCAAGTATAAGTTTAGAAGAAATCAAGGAAAGGGAGGCACTAAAGGCCTCCATCCTAAAAAATGGAAGTTCTCTTTTGGAACTTAAGAGACCTTAGAAGTCCAGGGTCTCAAAATAAATTATGGTCTCTAGTTAATCAATTTAGTCCTTCAATAGTGTGGATAGCTGAACCAAAAGTTTTTTGTGAAGCTTCTTTCTGCAATAAGTTGAATCTACCTGGTATGCAAAGTATGGTGATTCACAATTCTGTCTCAAATAAAAAGGGAAATATCTGGTTATTTTGGAATAAAAGTTTACCAACTCCTACAGTTGTTTCAATGTCTAGTCAAATGATCACAATTGATATTGGTGGTACTTTAATCTCTGGTGTGCATGCTCATGTTGGAATAGTTCAAAGAAGATTCCTTTGGTCTGAAATGGAACTCATTAGTGACTTGAAACAACCATGGTTGCTCATAGGTGATTTTAATGCTCTAACTTCAGAAGAAGAAAAGATTGGTGGTAATGGCCCAAATAGAAGATCAACGACAGAGTTCAATGAATGTTTAAATCAATGTGAATTGTTGCAAGCTCCAAAATAGGTACTTAATTCTCTTGGTCCAATTGTCAGCATGGAAATAAAAGGATTCTATGTAATCTTGATAGAGATGTTTTTAATGATTTATGGATTCAAAAATTTCCTGATTGAGGATATAAAGTTTGATTAAGAGTTGCTTCAGATCATGCTCCTCTCATGGGTGGATGTGTAAATATTCCAAAACCAACCAATGCTCCATTCAAGTTTCAAAAGATGTGGTTATCTCATACAGATTTCCTAAATGTAGTGGAGGAAAGTTGGTCAAAATATATAAATGGTGATCCTGCTTTTGTTCTTCAAAGTAAATTAAAATTCTTAAAGAAGATTCTTAAAGATTGGAATTGGAGGGTGTTTGGTAATGTCCATGTGCAACTAAAGAATGCTGAAAATAAAGTTCAAGAAGCAATGGTTAATTCAGATAGCAATCCTTTCAATGTTGAGATTTTGGATAAACTAGTTGAAGCTCAAAATGAATATAATTCTAGAGAAGTGCAGCTCAATACATTAATGAAGCAGAAATCAAGAATTAGATGGGTTAAAGAAGGAGCAGCCAACACCAACTTTTTTCACACTAATCTCAAGATAAGACAAGCTAGGAACTGTATAAGTGAATTTGCTGATGCACATGGAGATATCATATCTGATTAAAAAAAAAATAGTTGATGTTTTGGTTCAATACTTCCAGAAGAAATTTGAAGTTAAACAAAATGAGAATGTGGACAAATTACTTGATGTCATTCCATCTGTTATATCTCTTGAAGATCAAAGTATGTTAGATAAGCTCCCAGGTGAACAAGAAATCAAATACATTCTTTTTATTATGGATCCAGAGAGTTCTCCAGGGCCTGATGGCTTGACATGTTGTTTCTACAGAGCCAGATGGCATATTATTCACCTTGATGTAGTTAGAGCAGTTCAGTTTTGCTGGGAGAGAAGATTTATACCAAAAGGTCTCAAATCCAACTTCTTTGTCTTACTCCCTAAAGTATAAGGTGACAAGTCCCCAAACCAATTTAGACCTATTGGTTTGAGCAATGTAAGCTTAAAAATATTTACTAAAATTATCACCACAAGAATGAGTTCATTAATGTCAAAATTAATCTCTCATCAGCAAGTTGCTTATATCAAGGTAAGATGTATACAAGAGCAGATTGTGTTGGCTTCTGAAATGGTTAATGAGATGCAAAAGAAAAGAAGGGGTGGTAATGTAGGGCTTAAGCTGGACATCTCTCAGGCATATGATTCAGTAAGCTGGGATTTCTTGTTGAAAGTACTAAGTAAATATGGATTTTCAAATTCTTGGTGTGAATGGATACATACTATTCTCAAGTCAGCTAAAATTTCTATTATGCTAAATGGAGGTCCTCAAGGTTTCTTTTCAACAGGGATAGGCTTAATACAAGGAGACCCCTTGTCTCCAATTCTTTTTGTTCTCATGGAGGATGTTCTAAGAAGGAATATAACTCAAATGGTGTAAAATGGGGATATTGCTCCAATGGTCATTAGGAAATAAATTCACCCTACTCATCTGTTTTTTGCAGATGATGTTTTTATCTTATGTAATGGAGGTAAAAAAAGTCTTCACAATCATCTAAAGTTATTAAATGAATATCAAAGAACTTCAGGGCAAGTTGTGAACACAGCAAAAAGTAAACTCTTCATTGAAGATACTTCTTTAGTTAGGAAAATTCAGATTCAGCAAATGATGCAAATGGAGCTGAGCAAGTTCCCAGATAAATATCTTGGGGTCATTCTTCATCCTGGCAGAGTCAAAACTTCAACTGTTTTGCCCATGGTAGAAATGATGAAAAAGAAGCTTGCAGGAAGGGGAAACTCTTATCATTTCAATAAAGGTTGGTGCTTGTCAAATCAGTATTATGCAGTATTCCTATCTGCAATATGGCCATTTACAAGTGGCCATCATCTGTAATAAATATTTGTGAAAGGATCATAAGGAATTTCCTTTGGGCTGGTGATGGAGAAACAAGGAAGTACATTACTTTAGCATGGGAAAAAGTATGTACTCCCCTTAGTGAAGGAGGTTTAGGCATTCAAAGGATAGAGGTCTTAAACAAAGAACTTCTTATGAAGATGATGTGGAAAATACTCAATTCCAATGAAGAATGGGCACTTTTTATCAAGGCTAAATTCAGGGATAGGAATAATCAATGGAGTACAAATTGGCAACTGTCTTCAATATGGACAGGTTTGAAATGGGCTTGGGATTCCTTAAAAGAAAATATAAGGTGGTGTGTTGGAAATGGCCAAAGAATTTCATTATGGTTTGATCACTGGATAGGTGAAGCTCCTCTCATTGATACTTTTGGTTTTACTCCATTTGTTAAAAATAATGCTCTTCTTAAGGTTGCAGATATAATGGTTGACAATGAATGGGTAATACCTAATGATATCAAACAACATCTCTTATCCTTTAGTATGCCAGATGTGGGTGGTGGTAATAATGAATTGGTCTGGATTGGTGACATCAAAGGTAACTTTACTACAACTTCTGCAATAGAGATGATAAGGAACAAGAAGCCAAAATTGCAATGGCCTAAGAAAATCTGGAATTCATTTCTACATCCAAGTACCTCCAGTAATGTATGGAAATTGATTCAAGGGGTATATGTGGATGATTCAATAATGGTATCTAAAGGATATGACATGGCTTCAAGGTGTTGCATATGTGAACAAGATCAAGACAGTATGACTCATCTTTTATGGAATTGTAGTTTTAGTTCTGAAATCTGGAGGTGGATATGCTCCTTTTTCGATTTTAACTGTCCAAAATCATTTGAAGATGTTTGGAGGAGTGCTAAGAACAAAAGCCCATTGATTAAACAAGTATGGATAACAGCTAGCTGTTCTATCTTGAAAGAGTTATGATTCCAAAAGAATAGGAAATTTTTGATGAAGTCAAACCAAATATACAACACTTTAAGGGTAGAATACTGAAGTTGGTGAATGAAGGAGGATTGAGACTCAATGCAAACAAATAGGATCAGAACTATGACAATAATATAATCTCTTTCTTTAATTTGGGGCCAAGAAGCATTAAATTTCAAGGGATCAGACTCTGTCATTGGACTCTTCCAGATATTGGTGCAACCTTATTCTGCTGTGATGGAGCTTCCTTTGGAAATCCTGGTATTGCAGGATTTGGTGTTGTTTTCAAAGATCACATGTGTCAGGTAATATGTACTCTAGCTGGAGGCTTAAGGATTACAACAAACTATATTGCAGAAGTTTTTGCTGTCATATGTGATGCTGAATTAGATATGGAGTGGAAACTTAAACATATCATCATCAACTCTGATTCTCAGACAGTGATTTCTGAATTTGCTGCTGGAAATATTCCTTGGTTTATTTAAATGAGATGGAGAAAAGCAACTCGTAAACTGCAGTCTATAAGGTTATGTCACTGTTAAAGAGAAACAAATTTCTCTGCAGATGTTGTTACCAAAAAAGGGGCTCAACTTGGTGCAGGAGAAAGACAAATTTAAATGGGAAGACCTCCAATGCTTGTGAAAATTGAAATGCCATGGACTGATTATTACAGATTCAGCTGGAAAAAAAAAGAGTTAACTTGATGCCACTCTATTTGATTAGTTGGGCTTAGTTAGGGGCTATGGGCCTTTTATTGTTTTTAGCTATTATGTTGGGCTATTTTTTTGTCCTTTTTTAGAGTCTGTTTTTTTCCTTTTAATTGAGTCTGTAAACATTTATTTCTTATTAATAAAATTCGTGTGATTCAAAAAAAAAAAAAAAAAAAAAACAACAACTTCGCTTTAACCAAGTTCATCTTTTATTCTTGACGTAAGTCAAAAGATGATCATGTGAAAATCGCCTTGTAACATCTTACATGATTTGAGTGATGCAATCATTTGGTGTAGACTCGGAATGTTTCGTATTGATCATTCGATCACTTGAAAATTGCTTTGGAGCTAATAGTTGTGTGAGACATCTATTGTCGTCTTTTAAGAATGTTTCAATGATTTAAATGAGAGTTTATAACATGTAACCATGATTGGATATAAACATAGGGTGTGTATTCACATTTGTGTAAGGTCCAAGTCCGGGAACCATAGTATGCGTACACGTACACGTACTGGTTGGTGAATGGAAGTCTGGGACCTAAGTATGCATACCCATACGCGTACAGGCGTAAATCTAAGTTCCGGAATTCAACTGAGGTTGTAAGTATGCGTACACGTTCGTGTACTGGAGAAACCAAACTCAGTCCGGCTACTTGATTATGCGTACTTGAGTAGGTTATGTTCTAAAATCGGTTTGTTCATGAACTAATACATTTATATATTAAGGAATGAAATCTTTTGCAAACCGTGGCTATAATGTTCATGAAATGATTCAAGTGAATCAAAATCGATTCTTCTTCAATTGTGTCGTGTATACTTCTATGAGAATATAAACAATTGAACAACTCTCTAACTAGGTTCATTTGAGTCATTTCAACTAGTTGTGATGAAAATGAATAAGGTTGATATGAAAGTGTTCATATGGCTAACCTCGGTTAACTATTGTTGAACCAACTAAGTGTACACGTTTAGGTACGGTTACCTTTATCTAAATGTTGGTACATTTCATTTATGTATGACAAGCTAAGTTCGATCTAACGGTTGAAATATATTAGCTTGAATCTAATCAGGTTTTCATCTAACGGTGAATATTGAATGCTCTATTACCAAGGTAGCATTGATTGCAAACCCTGATTTGGAGACTATATAAAGGAGAAGTCTAGCAACTGGGAAACCTAATCCCCACACCTCCTGTGTGATACTAGTTGCGATTGGAGTCGATTCTCTTTTAACCTTAGGTTTTTCTAAAACCCGGTAGGTTAACGGCTTTAAGACTTCATTGGGATTGTGAATCCAGACCCAACTATTGTGATTGAGTACTATCTTCTTTAAGATTTGCTCGAGATTTATTCTCCGATAGGCAAGATTGAAAAGTAGTCACAAACATCTTCGTCTCATCGTTTGTGATTCCACAATATCTTGTTTCGTTAATCGATTAAGATTATTGTGAGGTGATTGATATTACTAGGTTGTTCTTCGGGAATATAACTCTGGTTTATCAATTGGTTCCTGTTCACCTTGATTTATCAAAAGACAGAACAAAACTCGTAAGTATATTTGTGGGAGACAGATCTATCTATTCAATAGACTTATCTGTGGGATACAAATTTGTTTATTAAGTCTTCGACTTTGGGTCGTAGCAACTCTTAGTTGTGGGTGAGATCAGCTAAGGGAATCAAGTGCGCAGAATCCGGCGTGGTTCAAGAGGCGTAAGGAACACAACTGTACCTTGATCAGTGTGATATTGGTTAGGGCTCAACTACATTCCAGTCTGAAGTTAACTTGGAGTAGGATAGTGTCTGTAGTGGCTTAATACAGTGTGGTATTCAATCTGGATATTGGTTTTTGATACCGTCCAAGTTGTTTCTTATAATAATCAGGCTCACAGATTTCTATTTGTTTGATTCGCTGATTACATTAAGAAACAGAGATATAACTCTTTGATATATTTCTTAATTGAGCTCGCTTTATTAGTTGGTGCTCTCAGAATTATATTGGAGTTAGTCCATACAGATTGCTAAGCGAAATATTGAGTGTGGTTTTTAGATCCCCGCTTTTTCAGTTATGCGCCGCTTTGCATCATTTATTCTCTGAAATCTTTGGTGTGTATGCGTGCATCCATTTAATCTCTTATTTTCGTAGGCATGCCTTGTCTGACCTTCGCATGTGTTTGGTTGGTCTGATTCCCTAATCTTTGAAGCGTATGTTGCCTAGTCTATAATTTATCCTTTCTTGACTGCAATTAGACTTGACCAAAAGGACCTAGTTGAAATCCATATTTATGTCATGGATAGAACTGCCCAACTAGCAATTATGGTGATGCTCCGAATCCACCCCGCTCCCTCCAGGATTACATGTATCATGCGACATTAAGTTTGTCCTCATGCATTGTTTTACCTCAAACTGATAGTCCACTTGAATTGAATGCAAACATGTTACAATTGCTTCTGAAATTCCGAGGGTTTGATTCTGAAAACCCCTATCATCATGTAAGAGAGTTTGAGCAAATTTGTCGGACTATGCAATCTGACCATATGTCCGAAGACTCTCTGAAATTGCGTTTGTTTACATTTTCTTTAAAGGAAAGGGCTAAAACATGGTTTTACAGTTTGAGACCACACTCAATCACCACTTGGGAACAACTCACAAACCAATTTTTCAGAAAATTCTTTCCACATCATAGGACCGTCGTTATTCGTCAAAGTATCAATTGTTTGTCCAGTTAGGTGGAGAAACTCTTTTTCATTATTTTGAATGGTTTAATGATTTGTTGATTGGGTGTCGGCACCATGGATTTGAGAAGTGGAGACTGGTCGTTATCTTCTATGAAAGACTATACTTTAATTCTCGATCCATGGTTGAATCTGTGTGTAATGGTGAATTTATTGATAAAACTGTGGATGATGCATGGAAATTTTTAGATGAGATTGCAGATAAAACCCATCAATGGGAATCCATTAGGGAAACCAGGACAATATCACATGATATGGGTAACCCCCATGAGTTAGAGTCTGATTTTAACTATGATACAAACATAAATTGCATGATTAGGAGAGTCAAAGCTCTAGAAAAATGTATAAGTTAACATGTTGATGTCCCTAAGTCATGTACCCAACCTGAACTCCATGTTTGTACCTTATGTGATAGCTCAGACCATTTAACTGAAAACTGCCCTGACTTGCAGTCTAGAGTGCATCATGTTGATGCTCTATGTCATAAGTAGGAGAATCATCCCTACCCACATACCAGTGTTTTGGTACAAACAACTGATAAGCATGTTAATTATGAGCTCGAAATGTTTGTTTCTACAAATGAACTCAATTTTTAAAATAGTGCTTCTTACCCTTTTGTTGAAAATGTTAACACATATTCACCTATTTCAGAAGCATATTTACAGGTAGGGAACACTAATGGTTTGGACAGGGTAAGCTTTTCAGGCATTATTGATGATGATGATGATATGGTATTAGAAGAGGTGGTCAATTATGAATATAGAATTGCAGAGTTTTGCGACTCTGAAACATTGAAACATATTGTAGAAACCTCTACTGCTGATTATTCACTTAATCCTCGTCCATCTCAGTCTTTATATGCGCATGAAATTGATGTTGATTTAAGTCTTGTGCAACTGTTTTGTGAACAAGAGCATGACACACAACTTGTGTATGATTTATGGAAGGATGAATTGTCTGTCGACACTAATGATATAATTGTTATGTACAATTCCCTACCTAGGTCAGAATATGATGTTTCTTCTGATATTCCTATGCATGAGATGAAAATTTTGGATAATCATGATTCTGAATTGGGGCTTGTGAATTTGTTTAATGACTGTGAGCATCTTTGCACAACTTGTTTCTGATCTGGGGAAACTACACTGCGTAGTGATATTTTTGAGCCTAAAAATGAATATAACTTAGACGCACCTAATTCCCGACTTTTAAGTCACGTAATGTCATCTTGCTTCGATCTCGGGGATTGTTCTTTTAGAATGTGCTACACCAAAGTTGTTGACAGTTCCCAACCTGGGGTTAGAGTTATGTGCATCTCAAATTTTGTTGGACTTTTTGTCCACTAAATATCATGTTATTGAGATGCCACATCTGGAATCCCCACCGTTTCTCTGCCCTACCCTGACAAAGTCCATTTCGAATTAGACCTTTTGCATGATGAACCCCTAAAATTGCAAGATTTTGTGTACAAAAGCGTATCTGTTAAAAAATCATGGTTTGGGGGTGGCTCATTTTATCCGGCAGCCTCACTTAAAATCTTGTCATGTTATAATTGTGTGAGGCTAGCTACTAAAATCTTTACATGCCGTCTTTTGGGTTGATCCTCAACTATTTCGATTGTTGGTGTATGGTGAATTTTTCGTGTATATAACCCAGTAGATAATTATATTTTCTAGATCTTCTTGTATATATGTGTGCTAATCCAATGTGACATCAACTGAGTTCTCGTTGGGTTCTAGCCGTGAATAATGAAGCTCTAATCTTGCTTTCGAAGACATCCGGTAATCTCTTCCCTTTTCTCTAATCAACATGGTTTTCATGGTATGTTGTTGTTTAAAATCTTATCATCTTTAGAAACATTGAGTACAATGTTAGATTTAGGTGTGGTGGAGTCTTTTGTATATAGAGTTTTTAAACTTTTCACTCTTTTGAATAAAAAATTTCAATTTTTTTGTAAATATTAGCCTAAAACCTCCAACTTGTAGAGATTTTAGAGTCACTAGCATGCTTCTAGCTATGTTTACATAGAGAGTCTGACCGAAATAACTGAACTTGGAAGAACTAGAGAACACAATCGGGTTTCTTACTTGTTAGAGCGTTAAAGTTGGATTTAATCATGCCCTTGGGCGAATTAGGTGCAGCAAAGATATTTGGTATTAGATTTGTGATCACCTTTAGTGGAGACTACCTATTTTTACATCAAGCGAGGCACCAACCTTCAACTCTTTGTAGTTGTCTGAAAAATGTCCTTTTAGAGTGTATGTCACCGTACGTTAATTCCGGGGAGGAATGGTGAGATACCCAACTTCGCACCACTTTCAGTACTATTTTTGATCTCCTGAGTGCTAATTCCGTCAATCATGAGGATGACATCTAAAGATGAAAACTCCATCTTGTAGTTTAATTTGCAGTTAGCACCATTCTATCTCTCGACAACATCAACAGATCCATAGAAACACATCACCATCAACAATCAGAGCAGCATCATAATACATGAATAAAGTTGAAATAATTCAAGGTTTACATGCAACAATTCAAGGAAAAGTAAAAAGTTCACATCCAACGTGAAGATACAGTACAAGAGCAGAATTATATATATGAGTTGAAGACTTATTTTACAAGAGCAAAGAAAATAGAAGAAGATGAGAATCAGTGAAGTTTGTGAAATTAAGACAACACAAGTTGTGAAGAATTGAGTGATAAAGTCCTTCATTCATGGCTTTAGTAGTTTCATTAATTATTTTGTTGTTTTATTTTCATGTTGCATTTATTGTTTCTTCAAAATATATATATATATATATATATATATATATATATATATATTTTTTTTGTTATTACAGTTTGATTTTAGTTTTATTTAATAAACGCCATGGTAAAGAAGAAAATTCAAGAGGAAATTTCAAGCAACAAGCAAATTTAAGAAAAGAATTAGAAATTGTCAAGGTTCTACAAAGTTTAGAAGTTCATCATCCACAGTTGAAGACCGAAGACTGAAGACGTTTATATGGATGCTGTGAGAGTGGTGCTAATTGTCGATCGGATGTAAAGGTAAGTGAGTACTTCCATCATTGCTAATGGTTGATTTCCTTTCTTAGATATCATCAAAAAAAGATTTTTATTCCTACAATTTTGTGGAGTCTTCGGAAATTATTTCGGAAGGTTCTCCTTCCCACCATTCAAATAAAAGGGAATTCTCTCTTTATTCCTGCATGCACACATGAGAGACTAAAAAAGCGGTCTTTTTGAGTGCAATTATCATAAAACCCTGTTGGTGAGGCAGAGTCGAGGCTTTTGATAACTCTCGAACCTGAATCCTTTCATATGGTATGGTTATTTCTCGCTCAACTCTTAAGGATATGAGAATGCGTTCTTTGGTATTTCTAACTTCTTGTTACTAGCATGCAGAAACTCTATGTCCTCATAGCTCCTTGGATGCTTGGGACTCTGAAACGCTCTGAAGTTGGAGAAGGTTTTGTGGGTACACCTCTGTTAAACCCCCACAAGACTACAACTCGTCCACTAGGGACACCTAGGGGTTTAAAGGCTTATTGCATTTGCTAAATGTAACCGAGAGACCAGCAACAGTTGTATACTTAGGATTTCTTAATTTCTGTTTCACTTGACGACAAGTAAAATTCAGGTTTGGGGGTATTTGATGAGTGCCAAATATTGCGTATTTCTACATCTTTTTCTTGGTATTTAACTAATCTTTTGAGCTCTAATTCTCTATTTCATCCCAAATTATGTATTTTTACTGTTTTTTTTTTTGTTGTTGTTTTTTTTGCTTAATCATAAAAATTTATTAACAAAATCAATAAAAGGATTTATTACAAAACTAATCTGGACAGGCCCAGACCAATAAACTAAAGAACTCAAACAACTTTTTTCTTAACAGACTAGCCCATAAAGACAAGCCCATATAAGAAAAGACTACAAGCAAAACAAAGGAAAAAAATTTCAAAATCTAAAATAAGAGTTATTCTGACTTTCTGACACACCCAAGAATGAAGGCTTATTCTCATGATAAACAAGTTCTCCTCTTCTTAACAGAACTCCCCTTTTAGCCAATTTATCTGCTGAAAAATTGACTTCTCTATAAGAATGTCTGAATGATATTCTGCTCAGATTTCTCTTTATTGCCTGCCATCTATTATTCACTATCCAAGGTATCTTTCTTGTCATAAAAGCCATGATCACTGCCTTTGAATCAAGGCTAAAACACACATCCATGAAGCCTTTTGTGACTGCCCATTCACCTGCTGTGATCAAAGCCATCACCTCAGCTACATAATTAGTGGCAATTCCAATACCACCTGAAATAGCACCTAGATAACTCCCATTTGAGTCTCTGCCTATACAACCAACTCCAGATAGTACTTGAAAATCATACACATTACTCCATCTTTTGCCATTCATTCTAATGCTACATTCCTTGGTGAAACTCAATACTCTGCATTTGACTTGCACCCAGTTTGGAGCTATGTCTTCATACATTTTTTTGTTCCTACTAAACCATATTTCCACTATTGAAGTATAAGCACTAGTTAGCCACACCTGCTTCACTGTTGGACTTTTATGCTTCACAATATTTAGCACCTCCTCAAAATTTAAGGTAATTGAGAACTTAAAAATTCCACAAAGCCAATGCCAAATTTTTTCACTAAATTTACACTTCCAGAGTATGTTATCCATATTATCTTGGTCATCACCACACAAATAGCATTTAGAAACAGTGCTAAAACCTTTTTTCCTAGCTATTTCTTCAGTTGCACAAGCACCTCTAAGGATTTTCCAAACATTCAAGGATATATAAGGATGAATATAAGGATCCCATACCTTTTTAGTCCATGCTACTGGAGGAAATTTAATTCTAACTTGTTGAGTTGCATTTTCCACACTGAATTTTCATGTTAAGTCTGCACTCCAAATTCTTTTATCATCTCCTTCTCCAATACGAGGTAAGTCCTCCACCTGAAAAAACTGATTAAATGTTGTTGGAATCTGTCATTTTCCATTATTTATCAATTGATCCACCTTCCAGTTTTGATGTTGTTGAATAAAGTTATTTTCTGGAAATCTCTCAGCAAGAGTATAATCAAAAATCCATTTATCATTCCACACTGATATACTCTTTCCATTACCCACCAGCCATCTTGATCCTTCATTAATATCTTGAATCACCCATTTTAATCCAGGCCATATTGAAGATTGTTTATAAGATTTGATCCATTCACCTTTTTTATCCATAAACTTGGCTTTCATAAATCTTTTCCACTCTTCATCCTCAGTCATGATTCTCCACATTAGTTTCATTAGTAGAGCTTTATTTATAGCCTCCAGTCTTCTGAGACCTAAACCTCCTTCAGAAATAGGATCATTCACTTCTTCCCACTTCACTGTTACAAGTTTCTTTTCAGCTGGATCACCAGTCCAAAGGAAGTTTCTAATTATTTTCTACATTCTTTTATCACCACCTTTGGCCACTTATACACTAACATAGTGAAGATTGGATAGCTACATAACACAAATTTAACTAATGTAAGTCTAGAAGGAAAAGCCAATAAAGTACCTTTCCAGCTAGCAAGCATATCCTGCATCATTTCTACAATCCCCCAAACTTGATGTACTTTCACTCTTCCTGGATTAAGGATAACACCAAGATACTTATCTGGAAACTTAGATAATTCCATTTGCAGATGTTCAGCTATCCCCTATCTTCTAATATCAGATGTACCTCCAACAAAGCATTTACTTTTCATCTTATTGATCACCTGACCTGAAGCATTCTGATAGCTAATTAATAACTCCATTAACTTATCCAAAGATTTTTTGTGCCCATTGCAAAACACAAAAATATCATCTGCAAAGAGTAGATGAGATGGTTGAACACCATTTCTTTGAACCATTGCTTGAATTTTTCCTTCTTGCACCATTTGAGTTAAGTTTCTACTCAAAATTTTTTCAGCTATCACAAACAAAATGGGAGATAGTGGGTCTCCTTGTCTCAATCATCTACTTAATTCAAAGAATCCACAAGGACCACCATTCACTAACACAGAAATTCTAGCTGAAGTAAATAGAGTTCTTAGCCATTTAATTCCAACTTCAGAAAAACCAAATCTTCTTAAGACTTCAAAAAGAAATTCCCAACTCAAGGAATCATAAGCTTGAGAAATATCTAGTTTCAACCCCACATTACCTCCCCTTCTCTTAATATTCATTTCATTTATCATCTCACAAGTGATGAGTGCCAAATAGTGCATATTTATACACCTTTTTATTGGCATTTTACTCATCTTTTGCACATAGAAATCAGATATTATCCCAGATTCTGTGTTTTCTTTGTTTTCAAGAATAAATATTTGTATTAATTAATTTTGTGTTTTTAGGTAATAAATAAAGCTCGGAGAAATCGAGGAGCCAAAAAAGCGAAGAATTGGAGTCAAACATCTATGGAGCAGATAGCCAAAGCCCGCGCGCGAATCAGTTGCAACCCAACAAGGAAGACATGGGCTAAAGCTACCCACGACCCGGATCCGAGCCCGTCTCTTCTGAGACGTTGAGATTTCTTTCTCCCTCATCCAACGGTCGCTGCTTCCACGTGCATCGAAGATCGCTGCTCCCGTGCTACACCAGATCACGCCAAAACCGCTTACTTCCCTCGGCCGTTCAGATCGTAGCCGCCTCATCCAACGCTCGCTCGGCCTGTCCCATCGTCCGTTGCTGTACCTGCTCAACACCGAAGCATCCAATACCCTATACCCTAGTCGACTACCCATTTTCTCTCCATCTTTCTCTTTCTTCTCCTCTCCCATCTCCATCAGAGCAGAGCTCTGCTCCTCTTCCGCCACCAACCTTCCCTGCCACAGCCACCTTCGCCATCACCTCCACCCCCTTCTTCTCCATGCCCTGACACTAACATCTCCAGCAGCCGTACCACTTCTCTAGGTTAGTTTTCTCTCACATAGCTTCTCCAACCCTAGAAGCTATCTTAGAGAAAACTAAAACTAGAGTTTCACCAACTATGGAAGCATGGAGTGTTCTGAGATGAATTGACAAGAGCAGAGGCGATTCGTAGAGAGTAGAGGGTATGGGTTGTTTTACTTTGTTGTTTTTAAAATAAATTAGGGTTTTGAGTTTTTGATGATTGCATGTATAAATAGCAGTGAGGGGTTTATGTAGAAACTACGCCTGGATTAGCCAGAGCAGTCACTCTAGTTTAATTTAGCTTTAATTGATGTTCTAATTAATTTGTTAGGGTTTCATTGAAACCCTAATTCCCAGTTATGAATTCAGTTTTGTTGAATTATCCTTGCATGCTTAAATCATATAGATAATTTCAATCCTAGCATCTAACTCTCTTCTCTCACAATGCATGCCAATGCCATGGATGCATTGTAGTTAGGTTATACTTGGGTTAGGTATGTGCATGCTCAAGCTTTAGAATTATAGGCTAATTCCTTTGATTAGTTATACTTGATTAGATAACTAATGCTCTGGGTTAGTACCCTAGTTTGAACATTGAAGTATCACAAGGTGAAACTTCTTAGTTAAGTGGTGGAATTGACACCCTATCCTTAATCGCCATAGAAACAAGGAGCTCAACTTGGTTGAACACATACTAGGAATTAGAGGTGAATTTGATAACCCTAGCAATCCTTTACTCTCATTGTTTGCCTTAGCATAGCGTCACTTCAGTTCAATTAGCCGTATCGGCACAAAACACTCTTTTGTTACTCATCACGAGAAATTCAGTTAGCAAGCCTTTGATCAATACAAGAGCACCACAAGTCTCTGTGGTTCGACTCGTACGTGCCCAGTTCTACAACCAAGACACCGTGCACTTGCGGTATCACCGTAGGCCATAAAATACATACATAACCGGGCCTACCAACAAGCCAGTACTATCTTTTCATGAATGATTCTACCTTTTATAAAAGCTCCTTGCTGACTAGAAACCAGTTATTCACCATACTGCTGAGTCTTGTAGTTATTATTCTGGTGATAACTTTAAAGCTAAAATTTGCCAATCCTATTGGTCTAAACTGTTCAGCCTTTTTTGCTCCTTTCACTTTTGGTAATAGAAACAAGAAATTTGAATTGAAGACCTTAGGTATAAATTTGCATTTCCAACAGTATTGAATAGCTTCTATCAAATCATGACCTACTACTTCCCAAGAAAATTTGTAAAAACTTCCAGGGAATCCATCTGGACCAGGAGAAGAGTTTGCATCCATTCCAAAGACAGCATGTTTGATCTCCTGACATGAAGGAATAGCATCCATTTTATTTTTATCTTCTGCAGTAAGAACTTTTGGAATCACCTTAAAGATGTCATTTGAGAAGTTAACTTCTTGTTTCTTAAATTTGTTTGAAATTGCTCCACTAGCATGTTTGCAATTACTTTTTGATCAGTAACTGCATTCCCATCCTTGTCTTCCAGTTCAACAATAACATTTTGAGTTTGTCTTATTATCATATTTGCATGAAAAAATGCAGTATTAGCTCCTCCACCTTTCACCCATTTAATTATTGACTTAGCATGCATCAATGTATTATAATATTGAGCAGCCAATTCATGTCTTCCTCTGGCAGTAACTAAGTCATTTAATAATTTGATATTTTCAGGATCCGCATCTGAAAGTAATGAAGCTTTTATAACATCTTCTTCAGTTGATTGCACCTTTTTTCTTAAATCACCAAAAACACTCCAATTCCACTATTTTACTTTTTGCTTAAATCTTTTGAGTTTAAATTAAATTGGAAAGGTGGATTACCTTCACATGGTTCACTCCAAGAATGTTATTAGATTTAAGAACTCTGGATGAGTAGTCCATACCTCTTGGTATCTGAAATGTATATTTAAAGGTTTTGGAATTCCTATCACAGATCTAAGAAGTACACCATGATCAGAAACCCCTCTAACTCCCACCTTATAACTCCATCTTTAATATACTTCCAGCCATTTGACATTAATGAATGCTTTATCCAAATCACACAATTCTCTTTTTTCCAGCTCTGTTGTTACACCAAGAAAACTGAATACCTGTTCTTGTAGCCTGCGTTAACTTGCATAAATCCAGACATTCTCTAATGTCTTGAATTGAAACTCTCGGTGATATTCTTCCTCCCTTTTTACTGTTTTCAAGAATAATTACTTTTACTAATTTATTTTGTGTTTTTAGCCATCACATAAAGCTTGGATGAATGAAGAAGCCAAACGAGAAGAGAATTGGTGACAACGGAAGAGAGACAACAAAGCTCCCGCTAGAAGGCAGTGAAGAATGTTGTTTGCAACTCATCCACAAGTGAAGAATGTCATTTGCAAGACCTAAAACTAGAAGTGGGCTTGAGATATTAGCATTGAAGAAGCATTGGGCCTAGAATAAGTAAAATAACCCAAACCCATATCCAAACCCGAGACATCGAATCCGCTACAGCTGCCCAACACCCAAAAGCATCCTTCATGGTACATCAACATTTGATGCAACTTCTCAACACCGTAGCATCATTTCCCCCTTCTGAAAAAGCGTGGGTCTAACAACCACACCCAATATTTCGTTCGACAATCTGAATAGACAAACTCTAATATACTTTCAAGAGAATCAACTAGACAGTCAGACTCAATCTATAGAAAAGTATATCAAAGAGCTGTATCTCAATTTCTCAATTCAATCTCGAATCAAACAAATAGGAATTTATGAGCCCGATTGAATAAGAGAAATAACTTGGACGGTATCATAAACCAATATCCAAGTGTCAATCAATTCAATCAACAACCCAAAGGTCGGATTCAAGAACTGATTTAACTTAACGCACAACCTGTGATATTTCTATTATATAACAAAATATAATGCGGAAAATAAATAACACAAACACGAGAATTTTTTTAACGAGGAAAACCGCAAATGCAGAAAAACCCCTGGACCAAGTCTATCTTTGAACACCACACTGTATTAAGTCGCTACAGATACTAGCCTACTACCAATGAACTTCGGACTGGAATGTAGTTGATCCCTAATCAATCTCATACTGATCAAGGTACAGTTGCGCTCCTTACGTCTCTGAACCCCAACAGGATTCTACGCACTTGATTCCCTTAGCTGATCTCACCCACAACCAAGAGTTGCTATGACCCAAAGTCAAAGACTTGATAAACAAAATTGTCTCACACAGAAAAGTCTATTGGAATTGAAATAGATAAATCTGTCTCCCACATAAATACCTACGAGTTTTTTTTCCGTCTTTTGATAAATCAAGGTGCACATGAACCAATTGATAAACCAGACTTATATTCCCAAAGAACAGCCTAGTATTATCAATCACCTCACAATAATCTTAATCGTATGGAAGCGAAACAAGATATTGTGGAATCACAAACGATGAGACGAAGATGTTTGTGACTACTTTTAATCTTACCTATCGGAGATAAATCTCAATCAAATCTTAGCAAATATAATACTCAATCACGATAGTAAAAGTAAGATCAGAACACACAACTACAGAGAAAATAGTTGGGTCTGGCTTCACAATCCAATGAAGTCTTCAATTCTTTAACCTTCAAGGTTTTGTGAAAAACCTAAGGTTAAAGGATAATCGACTCTAGTCGCAACTAGTATCACACGGAAGGTGTGGGGATTAGGTTTCCCAGTTGCTAGAGTTCTCCTTTATATAGTTTTCAAATCAGGGTTTGCAATCTAAGTTACCTCGGTAACAAAGCATTCAATATTCACCGTTAGATGAAAACCTAATTAGACTCAAGCTAATATCTTTCAACCGTTAGATCGAACTTAGCTTGTTATACACAAATGAAATGTACCTTCATTTAGGTTTGAGTAACCGTACCTAAACGTGTACACTAGGTTGGATCAACAATAGTTAATCGAGGTTAGATATATGAACACTCTCATATCAACCTTATTCATCTTAACCACAACTAGTTCAAATGACTCAAATGAAACTAGTTATAGAGTTGTTCAATTGCTATATTCTCATAGAAGTATACAATAACACAATTGAAGCAAAATCAGTTTGATTCACTCGAATCAATTCATGAACATTACAGCCACGGTTTGCAAAGAATGCATTCCTTATTATGTAAATGTATTAGTTCATGAACAAACCGATTTTAGAACTTTAACCACTCAAGTATGCAAACGTGTACGCATACGTAAGTAGCCGGTTTGAGTTTGGGTTCGCCAGTATGCAAACGTGTACGCATACTTCCAAACACAGCAGAAATTCCCAGACCCAAACCCTTCGCCAACACGCATACGGGTATGTGTACTTAAGTACTCGGAATTTCACAACTAATAAGTACGCATACAGTAGTTTCGGTCATGGATCACATATATGCAAGAACGCATACTATGCTCATAATCCAATGATGGTTAAGTGTTCTAAACTCTATTTCAATCATTGAAACTTTCTTAGAGGATGACAATAGCTGTTTTCACGAACTATTAGCATCAAAGAAATTTAACAATTATTGAAATAATCATAACGAAGCATTCCAAGTCTACATCAAATGATTGTATCACACAAACCATGTAAGATGTTACTCGGCGATTTTCACATGATCATCTTTTGACTTTCGTCAAGAATATAAGATGAACTTGGTTGAAGCGAAAGCTTACCAACAAATATTTCGAGAAATATGTAAGCGAGTTAAACTCAGCTCGAAATCTCAAATGTGCATAATCGAATATTATATAGTAATACGACTTTTGTCTCAAGGTATGAGATAGAGTAAAAATAGACTTTCCAAGTGATAGATGAGTTTTAGTCTCCACATACCTTTTGTTGATGAAGTTCCACAAGCTCTCCTTAGTAGTTCTTCGTCTTCAACTGATGAACGTCGTGAAGTCTAATGCTCAACTACACAATATATCCTAGTCCGAGACATTACTATAAGTAGACTAGAAATCAAGACTTATAGTTTTGATCACTAACATTGATAAACAAGCTTGAGATAGCAACGCTTGCGAGTTCGACCGAGCAGTGCTCTAACAATTTCCCCCTTTGTCAATTTTAATGAAAAAACTATCAATACATATGGATTACAAAATAAATAAACTTTGTAGCTTCTCATCCAAATGCTTGATCTCCTTGGTTCTCCAAGATTACTCAAAATCTTCGTCACTTCCAAGTACTCCAATGATTCTAAATGTGTTCAACTCAGCATCATAGTTGTTGAAGATCCGTAGCAATAACAATGAGAGAACAGTTGCTCTCAATCATTGTTATACATTGTCATAGTATACTATGGTGATATGTATCACTCCCCCTTAGTCAATACTTCATCTCACATGAAACCACCCCCCCTACATAATGATCCGTAAACCATATGTATTTGTAGTGCGAACTACACATTAATTCTCCCCCTTTTTGTCAATATAAATTGGCAAAGGTAAGAAAACTAGTGGGATCCTCATGAAATTTTCATAGAGATACTTCATGACCATAAGATAACTACATACCAACTTGTTCTGATGATTTCACATAGTCGAAACTTAGTGTATTCATCAAGGAGTTTATAAAGATACAAGATAACTCCTACAATATTCCACTGCCGCACTCCCCACAAAGATTTGACAATTAAGCACAAGTTAAATTAAGAACTCTTACCCATAAAATGGCATTCCTGAAAGAACAACAAGAGCGACCTTACTTTCACAAAAAAAGAAGGATTTCTTTGGACCTTAACAAATCACATGAAACATGAATTTGTATCCAAAAATCTCAATTGAATTAACCACAAGGAAAATGATCAATTTAATTGGCCATGCTCAACATAAGAGAACTTACGAAGCAACACAGTACATACACAAAGATGTGGATCGGGGAAAGACCAATACTGTGGAATAATCAAAGATTCATTCTATTTTTCATCACTATTTGCACAATAACATATAATAGACTTCATATTTTTGTAAACAAAAGTTCATCCTATCTTCCATCAATATTTGCATAATGACATAATAGGCTTAATGTTTGTAGTCAAAAGTTCATTCTATCTTTTATCAATATTTTCATACCGACATGTAATAGAGTTAACTTTTGAGCATATATGGGACATTCAAGGTTCACGGACGTAAACAACATATCACATAACAATTTGCAATATATAAACCTGGCGAGATTAGGGTATACCCAGATTTATATGGACATAGTGCCCTTACTAAGGGGAGGCCAAATATGGGTGTAGTTACAATACTACCCTTACCCTATATAATTCTAATTACCCTAAATCAGTTTTCTTTTATACCATTTCATCTTCTTCTCTTCTACTTCTCCTCCACCTCTACCTTACCGACCTCCCCCACCACCACCATCAAAACTCGACGATTAAATCGAGTGGATCTTCGAATCAAAAATTGCGATTAATCTTCAAAAATGGATCCGTATGAAAGGAGCAAATCGAAAACCCAATGAATACAATCCTGAATTAGAAAAATTAGTTCAAAGGAAAGTGAAGAAAAAAACCGTCGAAGAAGGAGAATTCGCAGTCGCTGAAACACGAGAAATGGTGCGATTAAGAAAGTAAGGGCCTACTTAAACTCACTCCAGTACTTCAATTTCATGTTTGCATGTCAAATTAGGTCAGAAAAATCGATTCTTTGATTTTCAGTTATTGTCGCCGGTAAGGTATTTGTTTCACGACCTTGCCGACTTTTCATATTTAGGGTTGCCCGGCAAGCTCTTAGGTTGAAGAACTTGTCGGCAATTTAGTATCTGTAACTGCTACTTGCAGGGTCGGCAAGGTATTCAACCTAGGACCCTGCCGGCGTCAGTTTTTTTTAGTTGGGTTGGTTATAAATTTTTACCTTGCCGGTTGTATTGCAAGTTTTTGTGTCTCCTTGTGGATGGGGAAAAACGGTTTGCTGGTTTTTTAGAAAAGTGGGGAATCGAGCGTGTTGTCGAGACTCCTCGACCGAGCAAACTGCTAAACCTCACACAGATGCACTGCAAAGGGAGTGCTTAGATTCGAGAGATCAATCTGTAGGACTCCGGCCTAAACCAAGACAATGACCGTTCCAGAGTCAATTCAGTCACAGAGAGGGAGATGGGTTGATCTGTAGGAGGGAAGCTGAGAATTATGTGGGATCAATGATGATCAAGGATTGTGGATGTGTTGAAGGTTTCTGCAAATTTGATGAACTGTGGAGTTCGAATAAGTTACGGGCGATTGATGGAATTTCGAGAGTGATTGCTCAAAAATTGTTGTTGTTCAATCGTGGATCCGAGACTTATTTATATTGTCAGAATAGCGAACACATTGATCCCAGTAAGTGTGACGGTTTCATGAGTGAAGAGTGGGAAAGTGGAAGATCGTGGTGAAACCAGTTCCAGGTCGTGCGGAGACTTGGTTAACCGTCCACCCACTACTTTGCTAACACTCCTTCAACCGTTGCACGACTTACTCACATTTCTCATCGTGGATGAATCCACGTGCCGTAGGCCGACGGACCAAAACCCTAAGGGATATCCCCCATGTGACGTGATTGAAGTCTCACGAATCGTGGAGTCTGCATGACAGACGTGTATTTATTTAGTTTTAGATAGTGAATCTAAGTTTTGTTGAATTGCGCATGATTAGCGATTGCTCAGCGATTCATGGATTTGAACGTGTTAGTTCTTATATTGATATTGCTCGTGTGCAATTATTATAAATTCGAGCATCTGAGCAAGTATTGATCGATTCAACGGAGAGTATTGATAGTTGGGCAATTGGGCAAGTATTTCTCAATTCAACGAATTACTGATAGTTGGACCAATATTCGAGCAAGTGAGCAAATATTGCTCAATTCGACAAATTACTGAATATTGATCGTGAATCAATATTCGAGCAATTGAGCAAGCATTGCTCAATTCGAAGAATTACTGATAAATTACTGGACAACGAGCAATTGAGCAAGTATTGCTCAATTCGACGAATTATTTATTTATTGGTGACGTGACCCAATAAAATATTAAAATATTGGTAGATTGCCGAACATTATATAATTAATCCGTGTGTTTTTTTCTGGATTGACGTAAATTTATTTAGTGTTTGAACTTGCTCAGAATGGTAATTTGTTGAGCGTTTGTTCGAAACCCTAATTTTGAGCAATTGCTCACTGATTGACGAATTGCTGAAAATAGGTGATGCGCGAAGGAGGGACCGACCACATGGGACTATAGAAGTCCATGTGATGCCAAATTTCTCGAGTGAGCATTACACCAGGGTGCTGAGTTGACCAGCTGGTGAAGGAATGACGATTAAATGTCGGTTTCATCATTTATGGAAATAGCGCTTGATTGAGCATTAGGTGAGAAAACCTAATTATAAAAAAGTGAGGGACCGACCAAGATGGCGTAAGACCACCCTTGGTGGCCGTGGGACCGCTGGTGGGCGTTTGCACAAACTCTGAGTTAGTTGTGAAGAGTTTGGACCCAATATGAGCGATTGCGCAAATTAGGTCAAAAATGTAAAAATGTGTGGGACAGACTTATTGCAAGCCTTGTGCCTCCCTTGGTCGGTCAAGGAAGCATTCACGTGTCTCCATAATGCCCTTGTCTCAGTTATGAGAGTTTCAAAATTTTCTGATGTACGTTTGAGCAATAGTTCAGGTTTTCAGAAGAGTTCGATCTTTGACTGAAATCCTCGATTTTGCTCGAATAAGCAAGTATGCTCGTTTGATCAATATTTTGTGAATATCAAAATAATAATATTTTGATGTATTTTTCATGAGTAGCCTAGTCGGTCGTGTGACCATGTTGACTTTTGGCTTTTTCATGGTTTGCGCAATATTTGAGAAAATATGGAGAAACCATGAATTTTGCTAAAACTTGGGAGTTTGAAAAGATGAGAAAAATAACAATTTATGAAAGATTAGGGATTGTAAGGTGTGGGACCGACCACGGCTAGGGCATGGCCGGCTGGCTATGTTGCCCGGTCCCGCAACACCTTTCCCTATTTTATATTATTATTTCTTTTGTGAAATCCCACAAAAATATGGAGAAACCATGAGTTTTGCTCAAACAAGGAAAGTTGTTGAGATGGAGAAGTCTTCATGAGTTTATGAAAACAACAAAAATAAGGAAAAATAATGGAGGAAGCATGGGACCGGCCACGGCTAGGCCACGGCCGGCCGGTGGGCCCGGCCCATGGGCGCTTCTCCATTATTTAATATTATTATTTTCTCTCTCCTGTTTTGTGCGGGATTCCTCATCTGTCCATATTTTGGATGTGCGTTCGCGCATTTGGGTGCTCGTTCGTGCATCATTTTCGAGTACGCTTGCACCATTTTATGGGGCTTACTGAGTGGTAGTCCAGATGCCCGATTATTGAGTATTTATTACTAATTTATGAAATTCAGTGGAGAATGATTCATGAAACTGAGTAATAAAAGTGAGTAGTTTTTATTATCAATTCATAGGATCAACCGTGGATTCGACCATGAATTCGAATAATAAAATAGGTATTACCATTCCATGGGATCGTGGATTCGACCATGAAATCAGAGTAATAAAATAAGTGGTGATATTACCATTTCATGAGACCAGTGGGTTCGACCATGAAATCGGAGTAATATCTATTACCATTTCATGAGATCAGCCGTGGATTTGATCATGAAATCGGAGTAATACATTTATCTATTACCATTTCGATCATGAAATAAGAGTAATGAGATAAGATAGATTATCTTCTAGGAATTCAATGTTGAATGTCACGGTAGAATTTAATCTCTTGCGTATAGTCAGTGAATCAGCAAGTGTTGCCGATGTCCTGAAGACGTTATTGCTCTCAATCTTACGGAGAACCGCCTAAATCTATACACGATCTCTCCACATAGTCAGGGAACAATGAGTGTCACCGACGTCCTGAAGGCGTTATTGCTCTCAATCTTACGGAGAACCGCCCAATCGTTCTTCTATGTAGAGGGGGGTCTCTCTCATGTAGTCAGGGAACAATGAGTATCACCGACGTCCTGAAGGCGTTATTATTCTCAATCTACGGAGAACCGCCCAATTATGTTATTCTACATAGAGGGCACGACGAAATGCCAGGGATTGAACGCT
The DNA here is from genome assembly GCA_023531295.1 of Papaver armeniacum. Taxonomy (NCBI): domain Eukaryota; kingdom Viridiplantae; phylum Streptophyta; class Magnoliopsida; order Ranunculales; family Papaveraceae; genus Papaver; species Papaver armeniacum. The sequence continues at coordinate 25,885 of JAJJWW010002116.1, read as the reverse complement.
CAGCTAGTGGAGGCTTTTCGAAAGACATATTCATCGTGGCTTCGTAAAATATGAATCGTCGCTTGCCTGAAAGGCGTGTCGAAACATGCATCATGATTTTACTAAGTTTTCCTTTGTTGAAAATCCACCATCTACATTAAGTCCCCCGCTTAGTGAGGGACAGTCATGTTCCGCAGTAAGCATAAAATGGTGATTTTCAGTCGACGGGATCAGTGGTTGAACTCGGTCTACAAAGGTATTATCAGAATCCTCGATTTGCTCCAATGGTGTCATGTACGAGCAAATATTTGGGTGAGGACCCTGATGGTATGACAGAATGTGATTCCGTGAGCACGGAGAGATGAAGCATCGCTGATTTAGTCGGTCAAAAGTCCAGTTTTGGTCGATTTAGGATTTTATGGGCCCGAGTCCAAAAATGGAAACCGTGTTTTATTAGGTTTTGGAAATAAAATTAATATAAAAGGGAAGAGACCCTAAAATTCTTTTTTTTTATCGACCAAGCACCTCCCTCTCTTCACCATTCTCACGCGAGTTGCAGCAAGGGAAAAGTTTTTTACCGGATTTCAGTCGCCGCCGATCATCACCGTTTGCCGTCCGGTCAAGTTCCGACCGGCGCCACTGTGCACGTCCGAATTTTTTTTTTTACTGTATGTTTTGGTATTTTCATGAATTGTTCATAAAACAAAATTTCATGTGAGTATGTAGATATATGTTTTATGAAATTTTGTTGCTTTTGAAAATACGTATGCGCGTTCGTTCAATAGTTTAAGAAACGAGCAAAAAATCCCTAATATGAAAGAGATACATATATTATCGAATAGACATGGTCTAGTTGCAGTAGAGAAAATTTTTTTTATGAGGTTTCATGAAAACCCAATTTTTTTTTCAAAGCATGAACTTTCACAAATATTTTTGAGAACGTAGGTTTGTTCGTAGTAGAAGTAATAAATAATGATACTTAGAGTTTAAAGGGATTTTGAAAAGACCTGTAGTTCATGATAAAATTTATTTGCGAACTTTCAAAACTTTGTTTGAAACATGTATACTTTTACAAAAATAGTAAAGACCCTCGTTTTATAGACGAATGCTCGTATGAGCAAAAAAGTTTTTTTTTTTATACAATTTACGTGAGTTATTAATTCACGATTTTTTTTAATTACGTGAACTGTTCACGTTTTTGTTTTAAAAAAAAAAAAAATCAAACTTTGATTTATGGAAAATTGTTGAAAGTAAACAATATTTCCATGAGTCGATGAATTCGTAGTGTATGTATGAGTTTGGTGACTTTATAGTGTATGTACACGTAAAAATCAGCGGATGTTCACATAGAAGTTTATATGAAGCATTCACGGTTTCATGAAAAGTCAGGTGTTTGACTTTAAATGTTGCTCGTCCTTGCAGGTTTGAAGAAACGAGTAAATTTCTAGAGTTTTACGGTGTTATCACTAAGTTTGTGAAATCGTAAACTGGGTAAGAGTTGAGGATTACCATTTTTGTAGACATTGATGTGAGCATCATAACTATTCTGTTGCTTTAATTCCATTGTGTTGATGAAATTCGTGTATGAATGTCACAGCAATTTTCTAAGATGACTGATTCTCGTAGTAGCGCTCCTGAAGACGATGTTTCTAGAGTGAGAACTACCTGAGAGGATGTTTCTATAGACGCATCTTCCAGAGATGATGATTCTGTGGAGGATTCTTCCGGAGAGGAGGTTTCTGCTGATGTAGCTTCAAGAAATGATAATTCTAGGACTTCTAGGATAAAGGAGGATAAGACCATGAAAATTCCAAATGTTGATGAAGAATTCTTTGTGTTTCAGTACAAACCCGAAAGGCGTCCTTCAGGTTCCGCATTTCGGTTGCTCATAAATCCCAGAAGCACTACTCAGAACAAGTTGGTAAGTCCTCAGGCGATAATTAGATTCTGTTTGAGTGGGAAGCACTATTAGGGTTCTCACGTGGAACTCAAACTTTATCGAAAACCCCTGGAGTATTTCTCCGGATGGGCACGTCACATGCTGGTCTATAGCCATGTAACAACTATGCTGGATCGTGCACAAGTGACACGAGCTATTCAAGCGACTGGGGATTTAGTGATCAATCATGATATACCAGGTATGGTGGCTCTGCTTGCTCGTTGGTGCATTCCTACTCACACATTCATATGCAGATGGGGAGAATTCACTGTCACTTTGGAAGATGTAGTTTCTCTGTTGCATCTTCCAATTACTGGTAATTTCCCTGGAGAACTCTCAGCATAGGAAGATGTGATGTCTAGAGTGTTGGAAGCTACAATGAACAAACTCAACGATCCACCAAAAACTTGGTATGTTGAATGGTTGAGATACTGGTGGCTGAGAGATGGAGTTCCTGAAGAACCTGTCGAGAGCACCTTAACCATTGCTGCTTTCTTATGCTTGTGGCTGTCCAGAGACATTCTTGAAGATAGTGGACATTTGTTGAAGCCATGTGTGATTCCTTTCGCCATAAAGATGGCTAAAGGTGAGAAACTTCCCATTGGTAGTCTATTTTTGGGTTCGTTATTTGCCAACTTAGACTTCCTAGTTGTAGACTCCAGTGTCTCCGACTCATTCCATGAAGATTGAAACATATGCTAACACCATGTTTCTCCAAGCTTTAATGTGGGAGAACCTTGAAAAATATGCTCCAACTCCTCGTAGGGTCTTACAAGCACCTAATGTTGACGCTCTTCATGCCATCTTTGAGAAAAATAGTGCTAGGATTATGTGTTGGTCTACAAAGCGACCACGACCAAAGACACGCCTCACCAGCATTTTAGACACTGAGTATGAGTTCAACTTTCATCCTTGGACGACAGTTCCTCCTTTCTTCTCGCAATTGATCACTTTCAATGATACTAAAGAGATCATCACCTTGAAGTCTGACACTGAGTTGAGTGATGGAGAGAAGTCTTTTATGCTGATTTGCACTCCTGGTCACATAGTTACGGTGATCCAAGGATAATTTCGGGTAGAAGAATATAATATTGACAGAGCAGCTCGACAAATGGGTCTCGATCAGTGTGCTCCAGGTCATCGAATGAATAAACCATCGGTTGAGTATTTGAAGGCTCATTTAGATAACACACATGTGGAAGGGAGCGATTATGTGTCTTCTTTTACCGGCCGGGATATTTACGTAACTCCATGTTATGCAGAATTCTGGAATCAACAACTCGAACGCTTGTATAAGTTTGTGATGGATGTCAAATCTCCAACACGATTGTTTCCTTATGCTGAAATACTCTTGGATCTCCCACGGTTGAAACCTCTTTCTAGTGGTGATAAAAGAAAACATCTCCAGAATCTTCACAGGTAGATATTTTCTTATGATTTTTGGTAAAAGCATAGTAATCGCACCTTTAATTGTTTCGATTAATTCATTGTAGGGCGGTCGTGCTGTGAGGCCTCGAATTCCTGTAGACTTCTCTGAATGGCAAGACAGTCCTCAGGGTGGAGAAAGCAGGAGCAGGATGAATTACAGAATGATAGTGAATAGTATGCAATCCCCAACCGCTTCTTTGGTGAGTTGTTTGCACTTATCTTATCGTTGCGATTTTCTCGTCCATGTAATTAGGATCCCAAAATAATACTTTTAATTTGTTTCAGAATTTTGCTCCATCGGTTATTGAAGGTTTTCATCTTTCCTCCATACGAACAATTCAGGAATCCAGCATCGATGGAGAGGTTGATGTGAGTATCCTTTTGTGTAAGTGATTTCGGGATTTCTTTGAATGAAATAATGTTGATTATTGTTGATGCGTCCAGGAGGAGATTGTTATGGAAAGTCGACACGGCCAGATTTCTCATTCGTCTTCAAATAATGGTGAGAATGGGAACCTTCGAGAGTTGGAACCGAATGGAGGTAATGATGCTCCCAATGTTAATGCCGACCTTGTTAACCCTTCAAATGACTTGGAGACTCCTCAAGTAAGTACCCACTTCATATTTTCTTCATGGAAGTATAATATTGCTGATTTGAGATTGAATGAATGAGAATCCACGCGAATGAGTGAGAAAACTTTAATGAAATACGTCATCAGAAAATTCAGAACTCGGCCTTTTAGCAAAACCGCTATAAAATCTTCATACGACATCATATTTTCGCAATCTACCCATGTATCCTTATGCCCAGGAAATTTTCAAGCTTTGTGAAAGAAGCTTTTAGAGTTTTGAGCATGTTTAGGGGCCGAAATCTACGAAACAGTAAACTTCCATGAGACTTTCAGGAATTTTTCAGTTGGCATGTAGTCCAATGTTTTGGCTAGAACTCCTTACTCATTTATCCGATTACTATGAAATTTTGATATGTTATAGAAAACACCCATTATAAGAGAATGGAATATGACTCAACCTTAGATTCCTTACCAATTAATCCCACTTCGCCGTTTTATACAGGGCAGTGTAAAACTTCTTCAGACGAGCTTGTTGAAAAACGTATTTCATGACTTCCACACCATTTGCCCATGTATTTGATGCATAATAAAGAACTTAGATAGTGTTATTTCACTTACATGCTAGATTTTATGATTTCCTTTGATCCCCAAGCTTGAATCCTCCTAATCTCATGTAATCTTTGTATCAGGCGCCGAATACTGAAGTTGAGAATAGCAGAACCAATGTTGGTGATTCGAGCAATATGGTGAATCAAAGCAGTGACATCATAAGCTCTGAACCTCCGGGTTATGAGAATATCGCTGCTGAAGCCGTGGAGGAAACCGAGACTCCAGTTGCTATTGAAACCGAGCCAAGAACAGAAGAGACTGTCCCAAAAGAAGATGTTGCAATGACCATAGAGGATGTTGATAGGGTGTAGAATACATCCTATTTACTATCTATTGTTTATGCTTTCTTTGCTATTTTTCTTGTAAATTATGTATTTTACGCTTGTTTTGAGTTTTATAGCTACTTTGGAGTCACACGGAGGAAAAGAAGAATAAATCACCCAATTTGAGTAAAAGGGCAAAATAGTCATTCATGGGCGAACATTATCTGGAGCCCAGTCAAGGTTAAGGGGCAACTCTTTTGGGAGGAGTATTAAAAGACAACCGGCAATAGTTAGGGGGCTGCTAGCTGTGTAGCCCTTATCAAAGTGACCAGACACTGAATAACCCTATTTAAACCCAACCCTAAATCGAGAAGATATTTTCTCCTCTTCTCATTTACTCTCCTCCTTTTCACCTGACACTAAAAACAGCAGCCGCTGCTACTGAAATTGAGAAGGCGAAAGAATAATAGCTTCATAGCAGCCGGAAAATTGAGAGATAAAATCGAGAGAGTGATGTATGAATACAGCGAGATGAAATCGGGGATGGGTTTGCTGATGAGTTGAAAAATCAAGAGAAGAAGAAACTCACAGATTTGTTGATTGAAATACCAATGAAGTAGAAATTAGGGTTCGTGCAATTGAAGAGATGGGTTTCGCTTAAGAACCGAGTTTACTATGTTGCCATTAATGGTGTTCTTGAAGCTCGGCGAAAATGGGTTTGAGATCGATGTGTGACAGGGAAGAAGAAGATACGGGTGATAATGGTGGTCTCTGAAATTGAAGTCTAAGATGGGTAAACTCGATCTTAGTTTGTGTCGATTTCAGCGAGAAGAAATTAGGGTTTGATGTCGCGTCTGTGATAGAGAAGAAGTAGAGAAGAATTGGAGGTAATGTTGATGGCTGCTGCTGTGAGGCTCGAGATTCAGAGATGGGTTTTGAGAGAAGAAGAACTCAGCCGATGCTGTTGATTTTCATGGGAATGAGGCTGAGTTGTTGGTGAATCGGGAGCAGAATGAAGGAATCGGTGTGTTTGATGCAGATATGAAATTGGGTAAAGAAATTGATATGGAATCTGCGATGGGTATGGACTGGGATTTGATTTACGGTTTGGCTAAGGAGGAATCGAGCTTGTTCTTGAGCAGTGATGATATACAGGGAAAGAGGAGAAGGAGATAGTCTGTTGTTGATGATTGAGATGGAAGATGTGAGAGCTATTGATGGTCACTACTAGGAAATGCAGGGGAATGAATGGGTTTGCTGGAGATGAAGATAGTTGAAGGCTGAAGTGGTTTGATTGAGGATGCTAGTGGTGCTGCTGTTACAGGGAAGGATGGAATGAATGTGCTCAATTAGATGTATGTTAGGATTGCTACAGGTGAAGACCCAAAAAAGAGGCCTGAATTTGGCCTGGAATCGCCAAGAAACAGAGGAGACTCTGCCCATTTTTATACTCCGGCGAGTCGACTCGGAGCCGGCGGTGATCGATCCAGACGAGTTCGATGACCGATCCAGTACTCGACTCTTTTTAGTAAGACCCAGTAAGACCACTTAGGCGAAGCTGACTTGGCTGACTCTCTCCTTCCTTGACTCGTTGACTAACCGAAGACCGTCAGTTTGACCGTTATCTTTAACAGAATCATGACGTAATATTCCGTCTGCAGAGAAATATCTCAGGTCACCGGCAGCACTATTCCGTTACCGTTTCAGGCCGAATTCCGGTGATACCAGGATTTTTCAGGCGACCCTAAAATTACATAATTTTGTGTGGATTCTTCTCATGGGTGTGAAGACTTAGGTTTGGAATTGGATGGAGAATTTGGCTCAAATTTGGAAAAAGAAGATGGAAGATTGAGAAAGACTTGAACTTGGAAATTGAATTGCTAAAGGAAAGGGGGTTCTATTCCTTGGAAGATTTGGAGAATATTGAAGCCTATAAATAGAGAAGTTCTCTATACACTTTTAGACATCTCTCTGCACACCTTTTTACACACACAACACTTGTGTTTTTGCTTGCTTTTCAAATTTCTTTTTAATTATTTGTGTGAACTTGAAAAAAATTCTCCTTTTAATTATTTGTGTGAATTTCGAAAACATGAGTAGCTAATTTTCTTATTGATTGAGGATGAATTCTTAGTTCTTAATATATGATTTGAGTTTTTGTTTTCAATTCTATCTTGAAGTTTTTTTTCACATGATTATCGTTTGTTTTTGCTAATAGGAATGTTTATACATTCATGGTTGATTGATAGATTGTTTGGGTGGCCAACTAAATTGATTTGTTAATTGATCTAAAGCTAGTGAAAGTTAGGGGATACGTAATCGTTTCTTGACTCTTACATAAGTAGCAAACACGAGACCTTGCGGAGGGATTCCGTGGAGCAATTGTGTGTGAAAACAACGCTAGAAAGTGGACCAAGCGAACCGAGTTTAACTACTAGTACTAAACCTAAATTCATAAATCTTAATACATTCGGGGAATTACATCTTGTAAGCGAACCTCAAGGTGGTTCTTTTGAATAGAATCTGATAACTAAGCGGACTTGTTACTCAGTGAAATAAGGGATTTTAGGGGTTAGCTAAGCGAACCTGCTATCCTACGGTTGGTGGTAATCTGTGACTAATAACAAGTAGAAAAGAACATAACTTGATTCATTATTTTGCAACGAAGAAGGATTCCTTGATCTAACTTCTCTTATTGATTTCAACTTTATCTTTGAATTGCTTTGTTAATTTTCTTTGCTTTATAACCCCCCTTTTGTGACAATTTTTTACAACTAAGAATCTCTTGCTCCTCGTGGGAACGAACTTAACTACACTATATTACTTGTTAATTAGGTGGAAAAATATTAATTAATTTGTTGTGGTTACGACACGCATCAGATGCTCCAGTAGTCGAGAATCGTATAATAATACACGAATATCCCAATGCAGGGATTATTTGTGAGCCTCCATTTGGTGCTTTACTCCCATATCATGTATCTGTTGGCGGATTCAGCGTTCCCACTGGGTATGCCAATATGTATGAGAAATTGTGGAAGATGTACGGTCATATTGTTGTTACGGGAGATCCTGAACGTAGCTACTTCTTGACAATGCAATTAGGAAACATATTGCGTGTTATAGATGATATACGAACCAGGGCCAGAGATACTGTGACTCGAGATGTACTCTTTGATTGGGAGTACAACTTGTAGAATTCTGAGAGACTTGGCTTTAACTTGAAGTGGCTTCGTCAAAAGATCAACACCATCAAGGAAGCAATAGTAAAGAACATCCCTTTTACTAGTGATGCCGTGATGGAGAAAATGACTGAGATTGCTGAGCTGACCAAAAAAGCTGGAGTCGGAGAAAGCGGCTTTGCAGGTCTTGGAGAATGTTGAGAGACAGAAATCATACTTTGATGGCTTTCTTTAGTTTTCTTTCTATAATCTCCTGAACTTCTGAGAGATGTGAAATTTTACTTTGGTTTTGATTTTTGGTTGGTTTTGAATTTATGGGTGATTGAGGATTTTCTTTTGGATTTTGGATTTGATAGAGATTTTCTTAAATAAAAGAACTTTTGATAAATTTCTGAATTCAAATACTGGATGCAAGTATTGCAAACGTTTTGGAGGAATTGAAATTACAGGTAAAATAAAATCCTAAGATGCAAACGTCAGATGTCTTGAGCGTTTGTCTTGGACATAAAACACCCAATATTGAATGCTTCATGCATCGAAAATCTTGAGCCAATTCTCATGAATCACTGGTATACTTGTCTTTCCCTTGATGTTAGCTAATTTGTAGTATACTCCAGCAACTGACTTAGCGATCATAAAAGGCCCTTCCCAGTTAGAACTCTTTGTGGAATGCAAATTGCGTCTAGTTGCCTTAAGAACCAAATCTCCTTCATGAAATTTGTTAGGTTTGGTTGCTCGTGCCCTGAACATTTTCTGTTGGTTCGGAATTCCTCGTGGATTCCATGTTGGTGGAGCTTTCCAACTCTGTGGCACATGTGGACACTCGTGCAAAGGAGAATATTTAGGATATTGATTGTGAAACTCAGTCATTATCCTAGCAATGACCATGTTAGTGAGATGATGGATTTGGAGAGGTTCTGCGTTTAACCATTTGGTGAAGTATTGCTGGGGTGATACTAACCACTCATAACGTTTAGTGATAGCTAGGTTTTGAGCAGAACTGAGTCCCCGGACTAGGATAGCATATTTGAAAGTTGGTAATACATATGCATCAGGGGAATAAGACTTGCCTAAGTGTGAAACCTTCCGACGAATTCCTGGGCGCTCTCCTCAGGTTTTTGTGTGAGTTCCATCAAGGCTTCGACTTTTCCCAAATGCTCGAACGGTTTATCATCTTCCGAGTCAGAGCTTTCTTTAACGGAGAAATGTGCAACTGAAGGTGGAGATATCGTAGAAACTTTTCCATCATGAATCCACGCTCGCCCAAGAATCATGTCATATCCTGGATCCTGTTTAATTATAAAAAATTTAGTTTCAGTCAAGGTTGAATCATTTCTTATCTCGAGAATGATGTAACCGTAAGCATCCCTGGAGATTCCTTCATGGTCTCTGATTGAGATAGGAGCATGAGTTGCTTCTTGTCGAGTGATGCCAGCATCTATGAGGGTTTTCAAATGGATGATGTTAACAGCAGTGCCAACGTCAACCAATGCTCGCTTGAAATCATTTCCTTTGAGATGAACTGTGGTGTGAAGTCCCCAGTCGTACATATCCTTGTCCGTTACTAGAGGTTCAGGGAGTATCTTTTGAATGTCTAATCGTTTCCCAGACACGATGTGGTTCAATGCAGCAAACATATCATTTCTTTGAGATTTCGATAAGTACAGTAACTCACAGGCATGCTCAATTAGGGATTGGACTGCTTCTTTGACCGGGTGCTCAGAGAATGCAAATGTTCTGATCGGGAGAGGATTTTTGTGCACTCCTTTAGTCCCCAATTCCCCTGAGTCGGCCTTTTCTTTGAATATGCGCTTCAAAGTTATGCAATCACTTGTTGGATGACTGACATACCTATGGAAATGGCAGTAGCGTGCATTTTCCATTTGTTTTTCAGTTGGTTCCTTTTTGACGGGAGGCAATTTGATCGCACCATCTTGGATCCAGACTTCCAACAGTTCGATCACTTCTTCAATAGGAAAAGGGAAGTCCGGCACTTCCTGATCGTTTTGTTGATGCTGAACTGGTGATTGTGCATTTCTAGCCTGGTTTTCCTTCCTTGGTGCTTTTGGAGGGTGAGACGTCGGAGGAGCATTCTTATGTTGTTATGTCTCAGCTTTTCTCTTGCTCCCTTCAGCAACATTCATGGAAGTTTCAACTTTGTACTGATTGTTGATTAAATGCATGTTGGTGCTGCTTCGAGCGTTTGGTTCCTCGACTTTGACAGTCTTGGTTCTTTCTAATAAAGCTGGAGCAGTGGTTGCTGATCTCTTGGCCGCTTTATAAAGTTCTGAAAAGGTTTGAAATCGGAGATTTTCCAACAAGGCTCTATAGACTGGAATCTTTCCATTGATGCACAATTCCACCAGTTGTTGCTCAGTGACATTAGGATCATGACAATCCAAAGCTTGAATCATGAACTTATTCACATAGTCGTTCGGATATTCAGTATTTTTCTGAGTCATCCTTCCTAAGTCGGAAAGAGTAACTTGCTCAGAAACAAAGAAGTATTTCCTGTAGAAAGTATTAATCATTTCTCCCCAATTAGCTATGCTCCCTGGTGCAATGTTGTTATACCAAGTATATGCCCGACCCGTCAGGGATTTTGAAAACTCCTTCAAACGGACAACATGGTTGTGTTCATGTTCTCCTAATGCTTCCAAGAATCGATAAACATGCTCTCGAGCATTTCCCATTCCATTGTAGAGTGTGAACGTTGGAGAAGTGTAACCTTTTGGGAGAGGGTTTCTTTGTGTAGCAGCGGGATATGGAGGTTGATGACGGTGCACGAACGGTGCATGACCTTTTCCCCGATTCTCCATAAAATGTTCCAGGTCTTCACGGGTGATGAAACCGGCAGGTTCAGGTTCTGCAGCTTTGCGGGCTTCATCATCTTCAGGGACTGGAATAACTTCGGGATTTGTAGTTGGAGATGTTTCCTTGTCTTTTCCCTTCTCCTGAGTTTTGTCTGACATCTTGTCAGTGAGAGTTTTGAGGTAATTACATAGCTCCTTCTTAGTAGTAGCCATATCAGTTTGATTCTTGGCGAGAACTTCCTGGACTTTCATGAGATCGGAGATAGTGGGTGGATTTTCTCTGATTTCTTCTGGAGGCCGACCAAAGAGAGGATTACTTCCGATATTGGTTTGTGGAGGAGTAATATTACCACCATCGTTGGAAGTAGGAACGGTTTCTGGAGTACCACCGTTGTTGCTAGTGCTAGCATTGTTTGGGTTAGGATTGGTAACTGAACCTGATCTAAGATCAACCATTTTGTGAAAATGAGAGATTGCAACTGAGAGATTAATCTCCCACTGTGGTCGCCAATCTGTGGATGGGGAAAAAACGGTTTGCTGGTTTTTTAGGAAAGTGGGGAATCAAGCGTGTTGTCGAGACTCCTCGACCGAGCAAACAGATGAACTGCAAAGGGAGTGCTTAGATTCGAGAGATCAATCTGTAAGACTTCGGCCTAAACCAAGACAATGTCCGTTCCAGAGTCAATTCGGTCACAAAGAGGGAGATGGGTTGATCTGTAGGAGGGAAGCTGAGAATTGTGTGGGATCAATGATGATAAAGGATTGTGGATATGTTTAAGGTTTCTGCAAATTTGATGAACTGTGGAGTTCGAATAAGTTCTGGGCGATTGATGGAATTTCTGAGAGTGATTGCTCGAAAAATTGTTGTTGTTCAGTCGTGGATCCAGAGACTTATTTATATTGTCAGAATAGCGAACACATTGATCCCAGTAAGTGTGACGGTTTCATGAGTGAAGAGTGGGAAAGTGGAAGATCGTGGTGAAACCCCGTTCTGTGTCGTGCGAGACTTGGTTAGCCGTCCACCCACTACTTTGCTAACTCCTTCAACCGTTGCACGACTTACTCACATTTCTCATCGTGGAAGAATCCACGTGCCGTAGGCCGCCGGACCAAAACCCTAAGGAATATCCCCCATGTGACGTGATTAAAGTCTCACGAATCGTGGAGTCTGCATGACAGACGTGTATTTTATTAGTTTTAGATAGTGAATCTAAGTTTTGTTGAATTACGCATGATTAACGATTGCTCAGCGATTCATGGATTTGAACGTGTTAGTTCTTATATTGATATTGCTCGTGTGCAATTATTGTAAATTCGAGCATCTGAGCAAGTTGCTCGATTCAACGGAGAGTATTGGTAGTCGGGCAATTGGGCAAGTATTGCTCAATTCAACGAATTACTGATAGTTGGACCAATATTCGAGCAAGTGAGCAAGTATTGCTCAATTCGACAAATTACTTAATATTGATCGTGAATCAATATTCGAGCAATTGAGCAAGTATTGCTCAATTCGAAGAATTACTGATAAATTACTGGACATCGAGCAATTGAGCAAGTATTGCTCAATTCGACGAATTATTTATTTATTGGTGACGTGACCCAATAAAATATTAAAATATTGGTAGATTACCGAACATTATATAATTAATCCGTGTGTTGTTTGCTGGATTAACGTAAATTTATTTAGTGTTTGAATTTGCTCAGAATGGTGATTTGTTGAGCGTTTGTTCGAAACCCTAATTTTGAGCAATTGCTCACTGATTGACGAATTGCTGAAAATAGGTCATGAGCGAAGGAGGGACCGACCACATGGGACTATGGACGTCCATGTGACTCCCAATTTCTCGAGTGAGCGTTACACCAGGGTCCTGAGTTGACCAGCTGGCGAAGGAATGACGATTAAATGCCAGTTTCATCATTTATTGAAATTGCGCTCGATTGAGCATTAGGTGAGAAAACCTAATTATAGAAAAGTGAGGGACCGACTAGGATGGCGTGAGACCAACCTTGGTGGACGGGGGACCACTGGTGGGCGTTTGCACAAACTATGAGTTAGTTGTGAAGAGTTTGGACCCAATATGAGCGATTGCGCAAATTAGGTCAAAAATATGAAAATATGTGGGACCGACTTATTGCAAGCCTTGGGCCGCCCTTGGTCGGTCAAGGAAGCATTCACGTGTCTCCCTAATGCATGTGTCTCAGTTATGAGAGTTTCAACATTTTCTGATGTACGTTTGAGCAATATTTCAGGTTTTCAGAAGAGTTCGATCTTTGACTGAAATCCTCGATTTTGCTCGAATGAGCAAGTATGCTCGTTTGATTAATATTTTGTGAATATTAAAATAATAATATTTTAATGTATTTTTCATGAGTAGCCTAGTCGGTCGTGTGACCATGTTGACTTTTGGCTTTTTCATTGTTCGCGCAATATTTGAGAAAATATGGAGAAACCATGAATTTTGCTAAAACTGGGGAGTTTCACAAGATGAGAAAAATAACAATTTATGAAAGATTAGGGATTGCAAGGTGTGGGACCGGCCACGGCTAGGGCATGGCCGGATGGCTATGTTGCCCGGTCCCGCAACACCTTTCCCTATTTTATATTATTATTTCTTTTGTGAAATCCCACAAAAATATGGAGAAACCATGAGTTTTGCTCAAACAAGGAAAGTTGTTGAGATGGAGAAGTCTTCATGAGTTAATGAAAACAAAAAAAATAAGGAAAAATAATGGAGGAAGCATGGGACCGGCCACGGCTATGGCACGGCCGGCCGGCCAGTGGGCCCGGCCCATGGGCGCTTCTCCATTATTTTAATATTATTATTTTCTCTCTCCTGTTTTGTGCGGGATTCCTCATCTGTCCATATTTTGGATGTGCGTTCGCGCATTTGGGTGCTCGTTCGTGCATCATTTTCGAGTACGCTTGCACCATTTTATGGGGCTTACTGAGTGGTAGTCCAGATGCCCGATTATTGAGTATTTATTACTAATTTATGAAATTCAATGGAGAATGATTCATGAAACTGAGTAATAAAAGTGAGTAGTTTTTTATTATCAATTCATAGGATCAACCGTGGATTCGACCACGAATTCGGAATAATAAAATAGGTATTACCATTCCATGGGATCGTGGATTCGACCATGAAATCGGAGTAATAAAATAAGTGGTGATATTACCATTTCATGAGACCAGCCGTGGGTTCGACCATGAAATCGGAGTAAAATCTATTACCATTTCATGAGATCAGCCGTGGATTCGATCATGAAATCGGAGTAATACATTTATCTATTACCATTTCGATCATGAAATAAGAGTAATGAGATAAGATAGATTATCTTCTAGGAATTCAGTGGTGAATGTCACGGTATAATTTAATCTCTTGCGTATATTCAGTGAATCAGCAAGTGTTGCCGATGTCTTGAAGACGTTATTGCTCTTAATATTACGGAGAACCGCATAGATCTATATACGATCTCTCCACATAGTCAGGGAACAATGAGTGTCACCGACGTCCTGAAGGCGTTATTGCTCTCAATCTTACGGAGAATCGCTCAATCGTTCTTCTATTTATAGGGGGGTCTCTCTCATGTAGTCAGGGAACAATGAGTATCACCGACGTCCTGAAGGCGTTATTATTCTCAATCTACGGAGAACCGCCCAATTATGTTATTCTACATAGAGGGCACGACGAAATGCCAGGGATCGAACGCTCAGCTAGTGGAGGATTTTCGAAAGACATATTCATCGTGGTTTCGTAAAATATGAATCGTCGCTTGCCTGAAATCCGTTTCAGAAACATGCATCATGATTTTACGGTTTTTCCCTTTGTTAAAAATCCACCATCTACTCTCCCGATGCCTTGAATTTTAAAAGTCGGATGGTATTTGGGTAAAACCGTGCCGGCTGTCTGTTAGCCGGCAATGTATGGGTAACGGACCTTGCCGACTGGTTTTGTGGAAAATCCTTGTATCTACTGTGTTCATATTTGTTATAAGCCGGCATGGTTATGTGAATAATACCCTGCCGGCTGCTGTTTAGCCGGCATGCATTATTAAGTCGACCCTTCCGACTTTTTTGTAGCGGGCAAGGTTGTATTTTTCGACCCTGTCGACTTATATTTTTTTTTTATTAATCGTTCTTGTTCAGGTTGCAAAAGGCAATGAAGAAAGCTCTGAAATCTCTTAGTACTCCTTCAAGACCTCCTCGTGTTGGTGAAAAACTCTTGACTTCAACACATCGAGTGGCATACGTTGTGCCGGGAACGCTCAAGATCCGTGTACCGAATGATTCTGAACCACCATCGGAACCCAGTGATTCAAACGAGACTCCAGATGAATACCAATCAATTCCATCTGGTAGAAGAGGTGATGATGATGATGTTGAAGAAAGAACTCCGGCTGCTGGAGGAGGTAACAATGATGATGATGATGGTGATCAGGACATGCCTAATGTTGGAGGAGGTAATGATGATGATGATGATGATGGTAATGGAAATAAAGATAAATATATCGAAGATGAAATTGTTGAAGAGGCGGTGGAACAAGAAGAAGAAGAAGATGGAGATGGAGAACAAACTCTAGCTATTGTTCAACATACCGAAGCTTCAACTTCAACTGAAACCGGAAAGAAGGAGAGGGTTATCACTAAACCAGCTAATTCCCACATGCCTCCCCCTCACATGATGGTTAAACTGAGACAAGGTGAGCCTCCAAAGGGGACCCCAGCAGATGGTGGAAATGTTCTTTTTGGATACAAAGACTCATGGGCATGTACGATCCATAATACTATCGTAAGTAATCTCAATCCGTCTTTGTTTTTTATTCAAGTATGTATCTATCTTAAATTTGCGTCAAGTGTTTGTATTTATTTTCATTTTGTTTTTTTGGTATTTAGGATCACAAGCATGCCATCCGTCTCATGAGGCGCCAAGCTTCATGTTCAGTGACTAAGAATTGGAATCTTGAGGATGAATTTTAGGAGGTGAAAGTGATTGTGAAGAACTCCGGGTTGTGGCATGCGGTGGAGAGTTCGAATATTGAGCATGATAGAGTTACCGTATTTGCATTCTGTGAGAGGTTTACGGAGAGACTGATACAATGTTATTCCCATTCGGTGAGATGACGATAACTCCCGATGATGCTCATCAAATTCTAGGCCTCGAGGTTGAGGTAAAAGCAGTCAGTGAGGGCTTCGATAATAAGATTTCTTGGGAGGAGATTTACAAATTGGACAAGAAATTGTTCGGTTGGGATTAGCCTAAGACGGAGTCTATACTTGTGAAGAAGAATGGTCGTAAAAGCAAGAAGTTTAATCTGAAGCAGTTGAGGGACACATTATGTGACACCAAGAAAATTTTTGATATGGAAGGAAGGGTGAACCCGGTGCGAATCAAAGTTACCGCGTCAGCTTATTTGCTATATGTCCTGGGCAAATGTATCTTCCCCGACAGGAGCTTGGTCTACGCCAGTTATATGCAACTATTGGATCCCTTAGATAAGATGCGTGAGTATTCTTGAGAACTGCGGTGGTCGCCTTCTTGAACAATGAGTTGACAAAGGGTTCTAGGGCACTCACGGCACAAGTTAACGGAAATATATGTCTCTTCCTGGTAATTTTATTGTCTAAATCATTTATATTTGCAAAATTCTCGTAAGATAAGATTCTTACTAAACTTTGTGTTTGCATAGGTTTGGATATATGAGCACTTCCCGTGTTTGGTGAAAGGAAACTCCTACATCAAAGTGGATGAGAATGTTGCGATTGATAAGCCAAGAGTGCAAAGATACAATTTTAAGGGTGGTCAGGATAAGGAAATGCCGCAACAGATTATCAAAATCCGAATCGCCATCGACAAATTGACTGCGGATGAGGTGATATTTGATCCGTATCGAGATGCTAGAAATCAAGGTTTAATCCAAAGGAGAGATGAAGTTGCATTATACTATGGGCCCTTGTTTCCCATGGATATTCAATGTACGATCCACATCGGGTAATGAGACAATTGGGTTACGTCCAAGAAGAACCTCATTTCGATGAAGATAAGTCGTTCTTTAATGTGTTAAGGGATGACTGCACCACGTCCCAAAAAACTATTAACGTCGCTTACGCTCCACCGCCAGCTCTAGAACATTGGAACGATAGACGTGGCCGTATCATCGATGTGAGTCTTTTGGACGAGGTGACCGAAGGTCATGAAGCTGGTGAGAAATACATGACGTGGTACTTGGGTTGGGCTCGTCCTACTGTGATTAGGGAACCGACTGCTGAAGAATTGGCTCGTATCAGGAAGATGGCATCGAAAGACCCAGCAACAAGTCTTAAGTTCTTTGTAAGTATTTTAGAGTTGCTCTTACTTTTTTAAGATTACATTATCGAATCATTCTATTAATTGTTTGTTGTTTAATTGAAAATAGAATGAGCATTTGAAGACCTTTGTGAAGGTGTTGTGTTGCGCGAAAGACAGAGGAGAGCTTTGTCGATTGAAGAGCAAAGCAAGCACATTGACTATGCTTGAAATATTGACAATGAGGATGCCTATGAATTGTTCAAGCAAGCTGATGCTGAAGTAAATAGGGAAGAAAAAGCCAGGAAGGAAGCACAATCCAAGATGAATGCTGACAAAAAGAGGGCTCCTAAACGTGTAAGTGGTAGTGGTCGACGTGAAAATGCTAAACGGGGTCGTGGTCGTGGTGGTGAATGAATCCATTCCTAGTTTATTTCTTTATGTTGTGGTAGACAAATGTTAAGGTTAACTGTTGGACAAATGTTTTTTTTTTTTTAAGGTTTATGGGACATGTTTTCGTATTTTGGACAAAAAGTGTTGGATTTCTAGTTGTTGAATGAATGGTTTTTTTAGCTACGTAAAGTTTCAATATTGATGCCGGCATGCTTTTTTAAGTTACATTGCCGACTACACCAGGGCCTAAAGGTTGTGAATCGTCGAGACCGCCTACTGACAAAACAGAAATTATTTGCATAACAGGGTCGGCAAGGTAATCAGATCAATACCTAGCCGGCTGTGATGCAGCCGGCAGGGTATTATGTTATCGACCTTGTCGGCTATGTGTTGCAGAAAATACCTTCTACTGATGCGTAAAATCATCATAAGGTCGGCATGGTAACAAAATTACGACCTTGTCGACTATATAATAGCCGGCATGCTAATGACCAAATACCTTCCCAAGCGATTACATGTAAGAAAATGAACTCCTGATGCCTAAAATCATCATAAGGTCGACATGGTTATAAAATATGACCTTGCCAACTGTACCATAGCCGGCACGCTAATAACCAAATACCTTTCTGACGGTTAGTTAGAAGAAAATCAACTCCTGATGCCTAAAATCATCATAAGGTCGGCATGGTAACAAATTTCTACCCTGCCGGCCAGTCTTGGTCGGCATACTGGGGAAACAAAAACATCGCCGACGAATTCAAAATTCAAATTTTTGCAAGTACAATTGCATTGATTGACTTGTACTTAGGGCACTATAACGGCCAAATTTGGGCACCATCCTATAAATACACTACTTATCTCTACAAAACAACACACAACTATTTGCATATACTCTCCAAAGCTCATATCATCATACACTCCATTTAACTCACCCAATAGCTATCTACATACAACAATGGCTTCATTTGATTCAAATGAAGATTTGGCAATCACCAAAGCTTGGTACGCGGAAACTCGAGCTAAACATGAGTCCTCCGTAAGGGTGGATGCCGTAAACTTTTGGGCTAGGGTACACAACAAATTTAGGCAAGAGTTTGGGAATCCTAATGGAAGAAGTGTTCAACAAGTCCATGATAGGCACCTAGTCATCGAAAATGCGATACTCGCTTTTTTAGCTCTACAACCTCGGATTTTCAACGCTACCAACTTCAACTTGTCCATTGAACAATTTGTAAGTGTTTTTGTGGGTTTTTTTACGTGATCCATGTTGTTTGATCTTCATACTAAACACCACTAAAAAAGTAAGTTTGTGTTTTTTTTTTGTAGCATGAAGTTGTCAAAGCGCTACTTGGAGGAAAAGGGGGAAGCATTCGCATTCGATGCAAGCTATGAATTCATGGTCTCCAAAATCCCGGAGTATGCCCGGACTTCATGCAGGCCGGAGATGAATGGGATTCCTCCAACGAAGATTGATGGTTTTAGAATAGGTTTTGTGGGTAGATCTCTATGTAAACCCTCAAGAGACTATAACTCGTCCACTAAGGTCGCCTAGGGGTTCAAAGGCTTGATGCACATGCTAAGTGCATTCGTTTTTCCGTCGACAAGGAGTTGTATTTTATGTTTCAATCAATGTAGTAACCTAAATTTCATGAATAAAGTGAATTGCATCTATTAGAATTCAGTTTTTTTTTTTTGGGATAACCAAAGTCGGCAAGTTGTAAGATTACTACAGTGCAGGCTAAATTCTAGCAGGCAAGGTAAGAAAGTAAATAAATACCGACTACAAAAAGCCGGCAAGGTAATAAATCAATACCATGCCGACTACCTACGCATTTATAACAGTCTCCTGTGTGTCAAAAAATAATAAAGCCGGCATCTTCTTTATTCGTATACCTTGCCGGCCATATTAAGTAGGCACTTTCTTCATTCGTCTACCTTGCCAGCCTAAAATGGTTGGCGTGGTCTTCATTAGTCGACCTTGCCGATCTTTCATACTTTCAGAACTGAAAGTGTTGATTTTTTCTTTGATTTTGAGTATGATTTCATACAACAGATTTGCAATCACCTTTTTAGAAGTGTTTCGGTTGTGTGCTTCATTTTCGTTGCAAGAGATATTCTCAAAAAAAAAAATCAAAAATCATCCCACAAAAGTTCAATCAAAAACAAAATTTCATAACTTAAATTCCTAAGTTTTAATCTATTCAATCAATCTAAACTCAATTAATTAACCTAATCAGAATTTTTAGTGTTAATTAAACAAGGGCATATTAGCCATTTAGAAAATACAAGGTTAAGGGGTGGCTTCTTTTACTTCAAAATGTCTTGGGTTTTGTCTCATTAGGTATACCCCAATTAAGCCAGGTATATAAAACCATAAAGATTAATACTGCAAAAATCATCTTCCAAATAACTTAGAATTTAAATAAATAAATCTAAAAACATTGCAAGATGAAAACGTTGGCAATAGATATGTGTACTCACAATAATGGCTATTCCAAACCCTGATTATCCTTCTTAAAAATACAAGAATAAATTCTCATAAGAAGTTTCCTAGACAATAAGAACAAAAACAACTCTAAAAGAAAAGAAAACGATCACAATCTAAAATCAGCGTTCATGTACGGAAGCTTCATGGGATTCAAGACTTTCAAGCTTGTGACAGATGGTATCGACTGCATCTTCAGACACAATAAACTTCTTGAGACTATCCTTAACATGTGTCTTCATGAGAGCAAGGTCAGAGTTAACCTTTTTCAACTCAGTTCTTAACATATCAAGGTTTTTTAAGGTATCAACAAGAAGCAGTTTTGCATCGTTAAATTGACCGATAAAATCTTGAACAACTTCAGCAGAAATATCTTCATCATCCTCAATGTCTGAAAGATTATCAGGAGATTGAGTAGAGGTGTCATTGACTTCTACAAGAGATCTTTTCTCCTGTTCTTTGAAGCCAAAACATTTATCAAGAAAACCTTTTGCAAAGTTACAAGATCCCGAAGGAGATGCCATTCTTGACAAGAAAAATAACCTGGAGTACACGTACTCTTCGAAAGTTGTTATTTAAATGGTTTCTCAGGAAAACAGATTTTAGGGTTTTCAAAGTTGGTTCGTGATATGTACCATGGGTACCCGTACGAACGAAAACTTGGCCCGTATGAGAAAAGAACCAAAGCAACGAAGGATGCAATCCAAAGAGATAGTTTGCAACGGTATTTTGTCGAGTGAAAAATTTCACAAGCCTTAGCTCGATAAATTTTACATTCTCACAAGAGAAAAATTTATAGCAAAAGAGTAGCAATTTTTGACACAATAAAATTTCAAAAAGAAATAAAAAATTTTGTCAAAACACAAATACAAATACTTATGCAAACATGTTTGTGAATGATAATCCGGCTAGGAACGATAATAAAATAGCTAGAGGATCTGGAAAACACTTTGCCATCAAGTATACCTGATCATATCTCACTCCACCAGGATTTTTGTGAGTGAGATTTCATCCTTGTGATCAATTAGCACAAGTATGAGCTTTGAGCTCATCAAATGAAAGTTGTTTTCGGTTAAACCTCTTTCTCCTGATCTTTGGAGGAAAACCCTTTTGATGCGAAAAGTTATCATAAAACTTACTATCATCAAAATACGACGCATAGTATGTATTCTTACCTGTAGAATTTTGACTAGAGGGAATTGACAGCCTGTGATTGATTTCTTTATATCCTTCAATTATCAGATTTAGGTTGTCTTCCATATCTCCATTTTTGCTTCCTTCTTCTGGTATCTTTTTCACATCACGAACAACATTATCTCCCTTTTTAATAAAAGAATATCCTTGAGCTCTTCTTGGACAAAATGGTTTAGGAAGACTGTTTTGCATTTGAGAAACACATCGAACTGACTTTCCTGGTAGGGTACACAGGGTGAGTACTAAAACTAATTGGTCTAGACATACGAATGTCAGTTACACCTTTGAGAATTAAATTTAAGGTGTGTTGAAGACGAACAATAGAATTGTCATTCAACCTAGATTTTCTCTTTTGTTCACCATGTCCTTTTGAATCACAAAAGAGACACACTTTCTGATCACCTGAGTGATTAGACAGAACATTCTTAACACCATCGTTGGGTGATGTCTTCCTTCCATGTGATGTGGATATTCCTTGATTAGAGAAGGACACAAGCACATCCTTTTCAACAGGAAGGGATTTCGATTTTGCTTCTGGAACTGAATTTTTTATAGTTAAATCAGAAACAATTGGTATAGTGGACTCTTTGGAACATTCTTGAACAGAGAGTTTACTCAAAAGAAGTTCAATTTCCAAAGCATCCTCTTTGAGTTTTTCCTCAAGCAGAGTTCGTGAAGAACAGACTGAGGCATTTTTCTCTCGAATAACCTTTAGAAGAAAATCACGCTCATTTACCTTACCAACAAGGGCATTGACTTTGTGTTTCAACCGGTTGACATTATCAGCCTGGATTCTAACAAGTTTTAGAATCACTGTACTCGCTTTGGCTGCTTCCCTTTCAACTTTAGAGTCAGACTCGTCAGTAATGTAATCCGGGTAACACTTGACAATGGATGTCTGTTTCGTTGGAACACTAAGTTCGTCTATATTCGAGATTGACAAATCTTTCTCTTTAATAGATTTCATAGAAATAGAACTTTTGTTTCTGGTGATGCGTTTATCATAGATAGCACTTCTGTCCATATTCAGATCGCTACAAACACAGACTTATGAGGTCTTAAACGTGTTTGCCTGCTCTGATACCAACTGAAAAAGTGGGGGTCTAACAACCACACCCAATATTTCATTCGGCAATCTGAATATATACTTTCAAGAGAATCAACTAGACAGACATACTCAATCTATAGAAAAGTATATCAAAGAGTTGTATCTCAATTTCTCAATTCAATATGCAATCAAACAAATAGGAATTTGCGAGCCCGATTGAATAAGAGAAATAACTTGGAAGGTATCACAAACCAATATCCAAGTGTCAATCAATTCAATCAACAACCCAAAGGTCGGATTCAAGAACTGATTGAACTTAACGCACAACCTGTGATATTTCTATTATATAACAAAATATAATGCGGAAAAGAAATAACACAGACACAAGAATTTTGTTAACGAGGAAAACCGCAAATGCAGAAAAACCCCGGGACCTAGTCCAGCTTTGAACACCATATTGTATTAAGTCGCTACAGACACTAGTCTACTACCAATGAACTTTGGACTGGAATGTAATTGAGCCCTAATCAATCTCACACTGATCAAGGTACAGTTGCGCTCCTTAAGTCTCTGAACCCCAGCAGGATTCTACGCACTTGATTCCCTTAGCTGATCTCACCCACAACCAAGAGTTGTTACGACCCAAAGTCGAAGACTTGATGAACAAATTTGTCTCACACAGAAAAGTATATTGGAATTAGAATAGATAAATCTGTCTCCCACAGAAATACCTATGAGTTTTGTTCCGTATTTTGATAAATCAAGGTGCACATGAACCAATTGATAAACCAGACTTATATTCCCGAAGAACAGCCTAGTATTATCAATCACCTCACAATAATCTTAATCGTTTGGAAGTGAAACAAGATATTGTGGAATCACAAACGATGAGACAAATATGTTTGTGACTACTTTTAATCTTACCTATCGGAGATAAATCTCAAGCAAATCTTAGCAAAGTTAATACTCAATCACGATAGTAAAAGTAAGATCAGAACATGCAACTACAGAGAAAATAGTTGGGTCCGGGTTCACAATCCCAATGAAGTCTTCAAATTGTTAACCTACAAGGTTTTGTGAAAAAACTAAGGTTAAAGGAGACTCTAGTCGCCACTAGTATCACACAGGAGGTGTGGGGATTAGGTTTCCCAGTTGCTAGAGTTCTCCCTTATATAGTTTTCAAATCAGGGTTTGCAATCTAAGTTACCTTGGTAACAAAGCATTCAATATTCACCGTTAGATGAAAACCTTATTAGAATCAAGCAAATATCTTTCAATTGTTATATCGAACTTAGCTTGTTATACACAAATGAAATGTAAATTCATTTAGGTTTGAGTAACCGTACCTAAACGTGTACACTAGGTTGTCTCAACAATAGTTAACCGAGGTTAGCTATATGAACACTCTCATATCAACCTTATTCATCTTAACCACAACTAGTTCAAATGACTCAAATGAAACTAGTTATAGAGTTGTTCAATTGCTATAATCTCATAGAAGTATACAAGAACACAATTGAAGCAAAATCGGTTTGATTCACTCGAATCAATTCATGAACATTATATCCATTTGTTTGCAAAGAATGCATTCCTTATTATATAAATGTATTAGTTCATAAACAAACCGATTTTAGAACTTTAACCACTCAAGTATGCAAACGTGTACGCATACTTAAGTTGCCGGTCTGAGTTTGGGTTCGCCAGTATGCAGACGGGTATGCATACTTCCAAACACATCGAAAATTCTCTGACCCAAACACTTCGCCAGTACTCATACGGGTATGTGTACTTAGGTACTCGGAATATCACAACTAACATGTACGCATACTATAGTTCCGGTCATGGATCACATATATGCAAAAACGCATACTATGCTCATAATCCAATGATGGTTAAGTGTTATTAACTCTATTTTAATCATTGAAACTTTATTAGAGGATGACAATAGCTGTTTTCAAGAACTATTAGCATCAAAGCAATTTTCAAGTTATTGAAATAATCATAACGAAGCATTCTAAGTCTACATCAAATGATTGTATCACACAAACCATGTAAGATGTTACTCGGCGATTTTCACATGATCATCTTTTAACTTTCGTCAAGAATATAAGATGAACTTGGTTGAAGCGAAATCTTACCAACACATATTTCGAGAAATATGTAAGTGAGTTAAACTCAGCTGGAAATCTCAAATGTGCATAATCGAATACTATGTAGTAGTACGACTTACAAATTCTAATTCTAATGTCTTAAGATTGTTGGGTGCAATAATCAAAAACAAGGTAAAATCAAACAAACAAAAGTTTTTGTTACTTAGCTCCTTTATAATGGAAGTGATTGATTTGACGAAACAAACGAGGTCCCCAGGTCTCCGCAGTAGCAACATGGCAAAACTTTGAAAAATTGTCACGTGTTCAACACACTTCTTTAAGATATTAGCGCCCGGCTACACCCAAAAGTGATGTTATAGTCTCCACGATACGGATGCCTCCAGGATAAAACACCCTACTACACCTACTACCAGCATACGTAGTAGATGCTCAATGATCTTGGCAACTCCGAAAAACCCTTACAACACGTTTGGTTCAAGTAATTGGATTCTTGGTAATCCAATTCTTTGAACCAAATAATACAAATTAACTCTATGTAATTGAGAATTTTGATTCCTAGGAATCCAATTCCCCTCAAAACAATAGATTTCATTGCATTGGTCTAATAGTGCAATGAAATTGGATTCCTGGGTAAAAAAAAAAAAGTAATTGGATTACCTCAACCAAACGCTAATTTTTTTGAATTTGAATTCGATTTCTTGGAATTCAATTCCAAAAATCGGATTACCCCATAATTGAATTCCTATGAGTCCAATTCTTCCAACCAAACGAGGTGTTAAGGAAAATCGCGAACGCTTAAGAAAACAATAGAAAAGTATTGTTCTTTGGGTCTCTCTAAAATATTGAAAAACCCTTTTCCCTTTGATTACTCAAAAGTACGAGAAAAGCTTATTTATTTAATTGACTAATACAACTTAAGAAGCGGAACTCCCCGATATGGGGCTAAAAGGTTTATATAGTCTCTTAAAATAATTCTAGATTGGAAACTCCCCGATGTGGACTAATAAGATTTTCATTCACAAAAGAAAACAAGAATTGTTTTATTTAGTTAAAAACTTTAGAATAAAAAATATGTATTGTTTTCCAACAGGCTACACATATCATACTGATACTGGGGAGAAAATGAGCTTATAGGAGATGAACAAGAAATGAGAGAATAGGAGATGCCGCGATTCATTGTAAGAGGAGATGGAGTGGGACCTTGGCCTATATAGCTTACGTGATGCTCCATAATGGTGCATACTTTGTTATTTTAGGCCAGCCATCCAACTGGCGTGATGCACCGTGATGGTGCAATATTGGCCCTTGGCCAATATAATATAACCTACGAAAATGCGCCACAATGGCGGAATACTGGCTCTAAACCAATGTAACCCACGTAATGCACCATAGTGGTGCGTTATTGGCCATAGGATAAATGTTTCTCTTACTCCGTACACGTAAGCTCGAGATGAAGCTTCATCTCAAGCGAATGCATCTTTGAGCATGATCCATGCAAAAAAAAAATGCACTATGTTAGTTGTTGGACTCAGTAAAGATTGTTGTCACTTAGTAACACATTACCACTTCTTCTTTTTTCCATCCTTTT